>CAUYRT010065950.1:0-24465 GCA_963574885.1 Lepilemur ruficaudatus
TTTAATTGTACACTTAAAATGAAGTGTTGGTTGTACGTAGATACAGTTGGAGCACTATGTATGTACTCTCTGGACTACTTTGACAGAGTAGGTTTTTGAATGTAACAAGGTAAGTCAACTTGAGTGGTAATATATTTTGGGAAATCAGCTCACTACAAATTGTGACTATAAACATTGTACTGTAAATGCTTTGTAGTTTTCCCCCAATTTAAAAAAAAAAAATGGGAAAAAAAAAAGTAAAGAATTTTACATAGGGTATGAGCCCATTTCTTAATACAAATTATATTTAAGTACGTATGTGCAATACATGTACAAATAAATACATTCATATATACACACTTATTTAGGAAAAAGTCGGGAAGGATACACACTAAACTGCTCACAGCTCTTACCAAGATTGCAGTGGGGAAGAAGGGAAACTCTATTTATACTTCTGCAATAAATATTTCAATAAGCATGTAATATTTGTGTGAATTTTTTTAAATACAAAGAGAACGCATCAATTTTATACAGCAATGTAACCAATGCTCCCTGGAAATATTAATGTTCCCAGGAAATAGTCCTTCCTGTTTTTGTTCCTTCTTTTCCTCACTCACTCATTCAGATATAATCATGTGTTGAACACAAGCAGCTCCACACTCAGTGCGGGAAGCTTGAGATACAAGGATGAGCACTGTCCACACCCTGCCCTTAAGAGCTTCCGAATGTGAGGGTGAGCAGAAGTTAGGCAGAGACCCAGACGTCAGAACGATGAGACAAGGACTTTAAAAGTGTGACCAATCATGCTAAAGGTCTAGTGGAAACACTGGGCATGCCTGAACAGTTAAAGAATATGGGAACTCCCAGTACTTGTCACTTGATTCTTCTTTAAACTTAAATTACTCTTAAAAATAAAGTCTATTCAGCCTGGGCAACATAGTGAGACCCTGTTTCTAAAAAAAAAAAACATAAAAACAATTAGCCAGGTGTGGTGGCATGTGTCTGTAGTCCCAGCCACTTAGGAGGCTCAGGCAAGAAGATCACCTGAGCTCAGGAGTTCAGGTTGCAGTGAGTTATAAATGCACCACTGCACTCTAGCCTGCGTGACAAGTGAGACCCCCATCTCAAAATAAGTAAATAAATAAAAATAAAGTCTCCTAAAGAAAGAATGAAGATGAAATAAAGACTTTTTCAGACAAACAAAAGCTGAGTATTCACTGACAACAGTCTTGTACTAATAATAATTGTTCAAGAAAGTTCTTGAGACAAAAGAGGATACCTGGTGGAAATGGACATTTTACAAAAATGAATAAAAAGCATAAAAAATGGTAAAAAATGATGGCAAATATAAAAAATTTTTATTTTTAATTTTTAATTGCTTTAAAAGATAGTTGATTGTCCAAAGCAGATAAAGCAACAAGGTAGTGTAGAATTTATAATATGTATGTAAGTAAAATACAGGATAACAACAGCACAAAAGTTAGGGGAGAGGAAATGGAAGTACACTGTTGTAAGGTTCTAATGCTCTATCTTGCACACTATACAGTATGCAAAGCAGTATAATTTTATTTGGACATATGTTGTGATAAATGGAAAAAGTATATTGCTATCTCTAGAACAACCAAAAGAAAAATTTCAAGAGGTACTGTATAACTAATAAGCCAAGAGCAGAGAAAAATGGAATTTTAAAAAAATATTTATTTTATTTTAAAAAGGCAGGAAAGGAGAAAACAAGGATAGTTCAGATGAATAGAAAACAAAACAGCAAGATGGTAGATTTAAACAAACAAAATCAATAGTATTATCCAATGTAAATGATTTAAACATTCAAATTAAGAGGCAGTGATTGTTAAATTGGATAAAAAAGCAAGACTCAACTATATGCCTTCTACAATAAACACACTTTAAACTTAAAGACATAAATAGGTTAAAAATAAAAGTATGGACAAAAATATACCATACAAACATTAATTAAAAGAAAGCTGGAGTGTATATAATAATATCAGACACAGATGCCAGGCACAGTGGCTCGTGTCTATAATTCCAGTGTTCTAGGAGGTCAAGGCAGGAAGATCACTAGAGGCCAGGAGTTCAAGACCAGCCTGGGCAATACAGTAAGACTTCATTTCTATAAAAAAAATTATTTTTTTAAATTAGCTGGCTATGGTCGCAGGTGCCTTGTAGTCCCAGCTACTTTGGAAGCTAAGGCTGGAGGACTGCTCGAGCCCAGGAGTTGAAGTTGAAGTGAACTATGATTATACCACTGCACTCTAGCCTGGGTGACAAAGGGAGACCTCATCTCTTAAAAAAAAAGATAAGACACCGTAAGCTTCAGAAAAAGGAACATTGCCAAAGATAAAAAGGGACAATACACAGTGATTAAGAAATCAATTTATTTAAAAAACTAGACTAAATGTGTATGCAACCAACATCAAAACTTCAAAATACATAAAATATATGAAATAAAAATTAAAAGGAAAAAGACAGAAATCCACAATTATAGTTGCACATGCCAAAATTTCTCTCCTGGTAATTGACAGAACAAGCAGACAGAAAATAAACAAAATATAGAGGATCTGAACAATGTTTTTAACAAACATAACCTAAATTATACTATCAACATACTCTACCCAAAAACATTGGAATATACATTCTTTTCAAGTGTAACTCAAATAGTTTACCAAGACAGAACATATTCTGAGTCACAAAACAAATCTCAATAAATTTAAGAGAGAAATACTATAATGTATGTTCTCTATGTATGTTCAAAAGAATTAAACGAAGACTCGATAACAGAAAGATATCTGGAAAAGCCTCAAATATTTGGAAATTAAACAAAACACTTCTAAATAATCAAAGAACTCATTATGAACATTAGAAATGCTGATTGAAAAGTAATGAAAATATTATGTATCAAAACTTGATGCATCTAATATAGTACTTAAGAGAAAATTGCATAATGTAAAATGCAGATGTTAACAAAAAGCCAAAAAAATAAAGAATGAAGTATTCCACACAAGAAGAAAATGAATAACAATTAAATTCCCAAAAGCCCCCCAAAATATAGTAATACAGAGTAGAGCATAAATTATTGAACTAGAAAACAAACATACAATAGAATCAAAGCCAAAACTCGATTCCTTGAAATAACTAATGGAATTCATAGTGTTCTGGTAAGAATCATGTAGAGAGAAAGAGAGAAAGGCACAAATAACAGGATGGAAAATGGGGCCATACTACAGATCTCACAGACAATAAAAAGAACATCACCATTTTCCAACTCATAATGAAATAAGATCTAAGCAATGATTAATTGCAACCACTAAAATCATTAGAAGAAAGGCTGGTGAGGAATTTTATAATGAAAGAATAAAACAACTGAGCCTACCGCTCAGCATTAACACCTGTAAAAGTAGGACAACCAGACATTGTTTCCTGATGTTTTGTAATAAAAAACATATAAAACATAGGAAGTATTATTTAAAAAAAAAAATTGAAGCAGAATCTAATCAATTATTCAAATGTAATTTTCAATTTACAGAAAAGACAGGACAAACTATACCATGATAATAATGACCACCAAATCCAGAACATGGAAAATTCTACAAGAATAATGACCCCTTCAACAAATAATGGGAGAAGACAAAAAAAGAGACGCATTAGAGATTAAAAGAGATTTAAGATCAAAAGGAAAAAAGAACTGTAAACAAAAAGAGACTTAAGAGACACATCTACCTAATGAAATATGTGGACCTTATTTGGATCATGATTCAAACAAATCAACCATAAGGCATTTTTGAGATAGTCGGGGAAAACTGGACAGAGTGGTAGACTGGAAAGTATTACTGTTAATTTTGTTGAGTGTGATAATGATACTGCCATTACATTTGTTTTAACTCCTTACCTGGATAAAATATGATGTCTCAGATTTTCTTTAAAATATACCAGCAAAAAAAAAAAAAAAACCCACAAAACCGCAACAGAAAATAATAGGATTTTATTGGGACATTAAGGAAAACCTAAATAAACAGAAAGATATACCATGTTTATGGACTGGAAGTCTAAACATTGTAAAGAGGACAATACTCTCCAAATTGACCTACAGATTCAATGCAAAACCATTCAAAATCCTAACAAGTGTTGTGTTGTGTTGTGTTTTGTTAGAATCTGACAAGCTGGATTTAAAATTTATATGGGAATACAAAGGACCAAGAATGACAGACATGTCAAAGAAGAAAAACAAGGTGGGAAGCCTTACTCTATCGAATATCAAGACTTCCTATAGGACCAGGCACGGTGGCTCACGCCTGTAATCCTAGCACTCTGGGAGGCCGAGGCGGGAGGATTGCTTGAGGTCAGGAGTTTGAGACCAGCGTGAACAAGAGCGAAATCCCATCTCTACTAAAAATAAAAAGAAATTAGCCGAACAACTAAAAACATTTAGAAAAAATTAGCCGGGCATGGTGGTGCATGCCTGTAGTCCCAGCTACTAGGGAGGCTGAGGCAGGAGGCTTGCTTGAGCTCAGGAGTTTGAGGTTGCTATGAGCTAAGCTGATGCCATGGCACTCTAGCCCGGGCAACAGAGTGAGACTCTGTCTCCAAAAAAAAAAAAAAACAAAAAAACTTACTATAAATCTGTAGTAATCAAGACAGTGTGGTATTGGCTGAGAGGGAGACAAATGAACTACTGGAAGAGAGGAAAAAGTCCAGACAGCCTGTTCATTCACAGAAACTAGACTACAGCGGAGGTGGCACTCCAGAGCCGTGAGGAAAGAATGTACTTTTGATAAACGGTACCGTGACAACTAGGAAAATGAAGCTTGACCCATCTTTCACACAATAAACAAAATTAGTTTCAGACAGGTGAAAGAAAAAACCACAGCCTTTAAAGCAACATAAAAGAATAGAGAAAGAAGCTTCAAAATGCACTAAGTATAAAGGAAAACACTGATAAATTTAACTACATTAAAATTAATCATAAAGGAGCTAAACCACAAGCCACAGAATGAGGAAAGATGTTTATCACACATAACTAACGAAGGTTTGAAATCTAGAATATATACAGAACTCCCACAAATCAATAGGAAAAAGACAATCCATCTTCTTCCTACCCCTCCAATGAAAGATTTGAAAAGGTATTTCACAAAAAAGAAATACAGATGTCCAACAAACACAAGAAAAGGTGCTCATACTCATAGTAAGGAAAATGCAAATTCAAATCATTAAGTGCTATATATATACTACCAGATGGCTAAAATTTAAAAATCTAACAGTATCAATTGGCAGCTAAAACATAGGGCAAAGGTAGGAGGGTAAACTGATACAACCACTTCGGAAAATTGGCGTTAGCTACTAAAGTAGGAAGTAAGCATACCCCATCCCACAGTAGTTCTTTTCTGGACACATGCCCTATAGAAATGTACACTTAAGTGCCCCCAGACACACAAACAAGATTATTCATAGCAAAATTGTTCACAGTAGTCAAAAAACTTAAATTTCTCTAAAAACAGTAGATGCATAAATGTTAGTATAATCAAGAACATAGTTATTTAATACAAAAGGAACAAACTCAAGCTACACGCAAAATTTATAAAGTAATATATCCTACACAACTTCACACATTTCAAGTTCAGAAACAATAAAATTAAATTATAATATTTGGAAGTAGATATGGGTGCTAAAATGGGCAAGAAAATGAAGGATGTGATTAACATAAAAATCAAGACAAGGTTATTGCTTGGTAGGGAGGAGGAAGTAGTCAGGAAGCGGCGAGGGCAATTCAGGATGCCAGCAAAGTACGACTGTTTGACTTCAGTACGTGGATACATGGGCAGTTGCTTCACAAAAATTCCTTAAACTCTGTATGTATGATTGACCCAATTTTCTGTATGTGTTATATTTCACGATAACAGAAGTTTTTAAGTTTACAGAAAGTTTAAAAAGGGCTTTTAAAGGAGAAAAAACATCTGATAATCTCATTAGATATAAAAGAAGCATATAAAAATCAGACCTCACTGATGATTGAAAAAACTCTTAGTAAACCAAGTTTATTTTACAA
Source organism: Lepilemur ruficaudatus (assembly GCA_963574885.1). Lineage (NCBI taxonomy): Eukaryota > Metazoa > Chordata > Mammalia > Primates > Lepilemuridae > Lepilemur > Lepilemur ruficaudatus. Next base: position 6,038 of record CAUYRT010065950.1, read on the forward strand.
AGTAAATGACCTATACTCTTCAAAAATGTCAATATCATAAGAGGCAAAAAAAGGCTGAGAAACTTAGAGACTAAATGAGACTAAAGAACTATGAAAATTGAACGTAATACGTGGTGCTGGACTGGATTCTGGACCCCAAAGACAGACACACAAAAAAGAAGATATAAAGCACATTATTGGGACAATCGGCCAAATTTTATTAAAATCTATGTATTTGATAACAGTATTATATCAGTTAAATTTTCCTGACTTTGGTAATTGTACTACGATTATATGAGTGAATGGTAAATGCCCTTATTCTTAGAAAACGCATACTGAAATATTTAAGGGAAAAGCAACATTATGTCTACAACTTACTCTTAAATAGTTCAGATAAAAACAGCACAAAAATACAGAATGACAATGTAGCAAAAGCTTAACTAATGAATCTGAGTGAAAGATACACAAGAATTCTACTATTCTTGAAACTTTTTATGTAAGTTTGAAATTATTTTTAAAAATTTAAAAATAATCTCTTAGCAAACCAGAAATATAAACTAGAAATGTAAACTTTCTTAAGCTGATAAAGTGTGGTTACTAAAAATATAAAAGTGGCTCAAGCCTGTAATCCTAGCCCTTTGGAAGGCAGAGGCATGAGGATTACTCAAGGGTAGGAGTTCAAGACCAGCCTGGGCAACACAGTGAGACCTCATCTGTACAAAATATGTATTTTTTAAATTACCTGAGTGCAATGGTGCATGCCTGTAGTCCCAGCTACTCGGGAGGCTGAGCCAGGAAGATCACTTGAGCCCAGGAGTTCAAAGCTATAGTAAGCTGTAATCGAGCCATTACACTCACTCTAGTCTGGGTGACAGTGATAATAACAAGATAGGAAAGGAAGAAACAAAATCATCCTTTTTCACAAACATCACTGTAGTATGTAGAAAATCCAAAAGAAGGCCGGGCGCGGTGGCTCACGCCTGTAATCCTAGCACTCTGGGAGGCCAAGGCGGGCGGATTGCCCAAGGTCAGGAGTTCGAAACCAGCCTGAGCAAGAGCGAGACCCCGTCTCTACTAAAAATAGAAAGAAATTAATTGGCCAACTAAAAATATATATAGAAAATATTAGCCGGGCATGGTGGCGCATGCCTGTAGTCCCAGCTACTTGGGAGGCTGAGAAGGAGGATCGCCTGAGCCCAAGAGTTTGAGGTTGCTGTGAGCTAGGCTGATGCCACGGCACTCACCCTAGCCTGGGCAACAGAATGAGACTCTGTCTCAAAAAAAAAAAAAAAAAAAAAAAAAAAAAAATCAGGAACTTGACCACATAAAAGGGGGGGGGATCAATAAATGTTCAAATTCTTCTATCAGGGGTCCCTTTGTCAAGGTCTAACAAAGAAAGTGACCCAAGTGAAATCTATAGCTACTTATAAAATACTGTTAACGGTTTTTCAAATACAACAAAATGCTCTTCATAGGCTAAAGTAAACATATGTAACACTGCTTCCTTTTTCTGGATTCCTGAATCGCAGGATTGAAAATATTGACAGATCACTTAATCATACTCTATGTTCCTGGAATGGCTGTATTTAAGGGATGAAATATGCCTGCTGCTTTTTAAGTTAGAGTGCTGCCTTCTCTGATCTTTAGGAATTGAAGAAAGGATTTCATAGATTTCAAAAATTACAATTAGTTTGAAATATTTCTAAATTACACCTTCTGATAACAACTGAAGTCTATCAATTCTTGTTTTGAATTTGGTGAAAATATTGAAAATCTGCTGGCTATTTTGAAACCAAAATATTTTACCCCAAAATATATCTCTGATATGTTCCAGGTGGCTATTTAGAAGGGTTGGGTATACAAGAATAGCTGAAAAGCTGTCTTTTGTTGGAGGGGATTTGGATCCATAGAAAAAAATCTGCATTTGATACAGCCAGGCTTTCTCTGAGGCCCCTCCTTGTCTGGATCTAAGAAAAATCCTAACATTTTTAAAGGTCAGAAAGAAACATTTAGCGTCTATTATTTCTGAGGGCTGCTACCTATGAGGTTTCATCTATGTAACAAGACCACCTTTGCTAGCCAAGCCTCCTCTTCTCTCCCACCATAACTTCTCTCTGATTTGCTCAGAGCCCCCATTCTTTCAGTAACCTCAAGGTGGTATATAAGCTTCTATACTCCATTAGAAGGTTATGGTAATCATTCTGTGGTTCTCCTCTGTGCACATTAATAAATTTGTATGCCATTTGTCCTATATTAATCTACATTTTGTTTCATTTCTCAGCAAATCTTTAGAGGGTGAAGGAGAAGTTTTCCCTTGGCCCTTACCTCATCATATCTGCATAATTTCCCTATGTATGTATTTCAGTTAACAGGTCTTTCCTCAGCCTTCTTTTCAACCTAAATAACTTCAATTTCTTCACACATTTTTCTAAGTACTATTTTGTAATCCTTTAAAACTCATTTTAGCTAGGGCTGTTACAGACCTGTACTAACATCTGTAGAGCTGATTCAAGTTATAAGCACCAGATGCAGCAGTGGACAAGGATCTGACCAGGCCTCCCAGTACAGACTGGGGGTGGGGTTTGCACCTGGGGTGGCCCTGCTGGCTGGACCGCCAACAGTTAAGGCAGACCTGCCTTCTGAGCACTACTCTGTGAGTGGCACCAGCAAAGCAGCTCACATCTGTTCCCCTTCAGCACACTTCAGAGCATAGGCTTGAGGGAGAGTACTTTGAACTCTAGCCCTTTCATTTAATACTATTAAAATGGTTCTGCCTTTTAATTCTGTTTTTGCTACATTCAAATGACAGTACAGGTTTCTGCTATAGCCAAGTATGATGATTACATTCACCAAAATTGGTGTTGAACCTAGTCGTTTTTTCTTAATAGATGATATAAAGCTTAACAGACATGTTACCCAAACCCTTGTGCACCGTCTCACTCTTGCAGATGTCTCCAAGTAGCTAAGGCTTAGGTATCTGGATTTTGTGTGTATCTGGGCAAGTGCGGGTAGGGGAGTAAGGGGGTGGCAGTATCCTTTCGAGCACTACTTAAATCACATTAGTAAAGTTAATCCTAGCCCGAAAATAATACAGTAATCGGTACAAAATTGACTTTTATCTGTTTCTCGCCAAGAAGTAAAAGTTTAAAATTTAACAGTGTATGCTTGTATCATACAAAAACCATATCATTTTAATCTGTTATAGAAAATAAGTTCCTAGGATATACAAATTTTATCAGCTGACCTCCGTAGACACTGCTCTGTTGCACTCACACACAAACGCTATTGTTTCATAACGGTCCCAATCCACAGCATGTCTTTTACGCCCAGGTGGGATAAAGCCTTTGTCCAGTCAACATTTAGTATGGTAGCAGGTATTAAATTTTGTTGAATTTTGGAATCTGACATGAAAACTAGGTCTAACCACTTATCTAGAAGTCCAAATATTAACTTTAATTGGTTTATGATACTTCATGTTCTAAAAGAACTTCCCAGTTCTGAACCAGTGGTATTTCCTTCTAGGTGTCTATCTTGTTTGTTCTGTTAAAGTACAGCTCCAGGGAGAGGGAAAGAAGAACCATCACGTACTGAGCATCACCATGTGCCCGGGACTTTCTCTTTGAATCACATCAAGAGCTGGAGAAAAGTTAGTTCTTCCCCACAATGCCTTGTGCTTTTAGGAGCTTGAATATGGAAGCAGCTTTTAAGCTGCTTCCCTGTATTTGGGAGCCTTTTGCCTTTTTATACCCTACTTAAGGAGACTCTTGAGGATACAATATTAAAGCTAAAATATTCTTTGTATTAGGCACATAGTAAACCAATCATTTACGTACTATCAATTTTCAGAAGATGTGCTTACTTTGGATTTATTTCTGCAAGTGCCGGATGCTTGTTGCTGTTCCATATTCTGTAGTTGTGAGTATTCTTCCACGCTGTAACAAAAGTTGTCCCATAGTCTGCTAATATCTTTTCATTATCTGTCGAGCAAATATTTGAAAGAAGTTGAGTAGGACTGTAGCCATTCAGGGATGTGAAGATTAACCACCAAAAACGGTAAAGGAATGGCTTTCTACCCCCACCCTCCCGTTTTGTTGGGGAGATAGCCTACCAGATGTCAGGCAACTTGGGTCTAGTTCCAGAAATCCTGTTAAGAAGCTATGTGGCCTTTGGCAAGTCACCAATCACTCAGAACTTCATTTTCCTAACTGGAAAGTAAGGGTTGAGCCAGATATTTTCCAAAGTTCCTTATAACTCCACAATATTTCCATGTTCTCCTTACTATAAATGAGGATAGCATTATTTATTAAACAAAAACTATAGGCTTGACAGTGAATAAATGTAGTGATTTATACATAAGGAGTAGGCAATTAGGATTTCTATCTTTTCACAAATGTCATGTTTCTACAAAAGAAGATTATGAATACTTGAATTGGTTCTATTAGCCACTATTTTCTCTTCTTTGGACTTTGTCTCACTATTTGGTAACTCATTCTTGAGTTTCTCAGCATCTCACTGTCAATGCTTAGAAGTTTTCAGCTTTATCAATAAAAGCTTCTATGCAGAATGTTTCCTCCACTTGAAGGACAGAAATGGTATCGAGAACTGATGCAAGTGACTATTGCTTCATATATCAATTGCATATTGTTTGCTTTGAGGGTGAAATATAAGTTACCTTTTGCTGACAGAAAAAGAAGAGAAGGAGATACATAGTTCTATATGCAACATAAATAAGTTCTTGTAAGAATGTATTCCTTCAACAGTTAACTGGGCTGAATTTTCTCTCTTGACCTTGTTAAGAGTGTGGGCCTCAGCCAGACTGTTTGGGATTAAATCCCATCTTAGCCTTATCAGACGATAAGCAAGCTATTTAACTTTTTGTGCCTCAGTTTCTCTACTATTTTTTTTTGGAGACAGACTTGCTCTGTCACCTCAGCTACAGTGCAGTGGCATTGTCATAGCTCACTGCAACCTCAAACTCCTGGGCTTGAGTAATCATTCTGCCTCAGCCTCCTGAGTAGCTGGGACTACAGGTGTGCACCACCATGCCCAGCTAATTTTTGTATTTTTTGTAGAGACGGGGTCTCGCTGTGTTGCCCAGACTGATCTCATAATCCTGGCCTCAAGCGAATTCCCTGCCTTGGCCTCCCAGAGTGCTAGAATTACAGGCATGAGCCACCACATCCGGCCTCAGTTTCTCTTCTATAAAATGGGGCCGACAAGGTATCTACCTCCAGGATTGTTGTGAAGATGAAACGAAGTATTAGATGTAAAGTGCTCAGAACAGATCCCTGCACATTTAAATGTTCCCCCAAAGATGTTAGCTACTATTCTTATTGAGTGGTCATAGCCTCCTGGACAAATATTTTTAAAAGGTAAATTAATTACTCATGAAACTACATGACAGTGGAGATTGGGGTTTTCTGTCTAGATTACTGAATGATTCTGGGTTGAAGGACTGAATTTTGGCATCTCAGTTGCTACCTATGTAGCAGTGGTAGACATTTAAAAATGGGATACCATTAAAAAATGAAGACTTGTTCCTTAGCTTTCCTTTTTGATGAAGAACATCCCTGAAGCCTGGGGTTTGTTTGTTTGTTTATTTTTTTGGGTCTTCCGGTGAGGACTGGAAAACCTGCTAGACAAATTCTAAAAGAGCTGTGACACTGAAGCCTGGGTTTAAAACTCCGTATACACGATGTGAAGAACTAACCTGGGAGGAGGATGTGGTGGTGGTGGTGGTGATTTAAAAAATCAACTGACAAGGCTGGACATGGTAGCTCACGCCTGTAATCCTAGCACTCTGGGAGGCCGAGGTGGGCAGATCGCTCAAGGTCAGGAGTTTGAAACCAGCCTGAGCAAGAGCGAGACCCCGTCTCTACTAATATTAGAAAGAAATTAATTGGTCAGCTAAAACTATATAGAAAAAATTAGTCGGGCATGGTGGCACATGCCTGTAGTCCCAGCTACTCGGGAGGCTGAGGCAGAAGGATTGCTTGAGCCCAGGAGTTTGAGGTTGTTGTGAGCTAGGCTGATGCCACGGCACTCTAGCCTGGGCAACAAAGTGAGACTCTGCCTCAAAAAAAGAAAAAAAAAAATCAACTGACAAAACAATGTGAATGTGTTTAAAGCCACTGTGGAGTTGTACATTTAAAAATGGTTAAGGTAAAATTTTATCCTATGTGTATTTCACCACAGTTAAAAACATAGTGGTTACAGATAATTGAAGAAAAGGAAAAACACAAGCTCAACATACTTTTAAGAACAACATCAACTCTACTGAATACCCACCCAATGTCCAAGGTGGGAAGCTCATTGCAGAGCTCCATTTTAACTTTTTATATATTTTTTCCTAAGGGCAATAAGACAGGTTTAATACAGGAGTGAGTGGATGTTTACTTGCCCCATTTTAACCATTTAATAGGAATCACAACATTTCTTAGATATAAATTTGAAGGTTTAATCACTTACAATGTAATTTTCAATGATTTCTATTTTTTATATCTCTTTTCTCCCTTTATATATCTTAAAAACATGTAAGTAGTATTTATAAATCGCTGCCAAAAACTGATACATGCTTCCACACAATGAAATACTAAGCAACCACGTAAAAGTGATATTCATGTTACGTTGATATGTTCATGTTTCTATTATAAAGAAAAAGTTTCAGAAAACATGTAAAGGGATCCATTTTTGTAAAAGAACTACCCAAAATACCATAAAACCAAAATACAAAACATATGCATAGAAAAAGATCTGGAAGGATATAAAGTACTCAAGATGTTAAGAGTGGTTATCCCCGTATGAGTGAGTAACTGGTAATTTTTCTATAATGAATATGCATTTCTTGTGCAATTCAAAACCTCATAAATGTTACAAAATGAAAAATTACAACAAAAAAGGTGGCTGTGTGCTTTGTGTGGTTCCTTACCTAACTGCAGTGTGGCAGCCAGCAGAGCATGGATGTAGACTGCAAACTGGGCCCGGATCCATTCATCACCTCCCTCCCAGCCTGTGCCATCCAGGAAGACGTCATCCCGGTTCTCAGTCACGTGCTTCACTAGGTAATCTGCGAACCTTAGGTCTGCAGTGGTTGGGTTAAGCAGCTTCCTGAGTTCTGGATCATGGATCTGGATCAGAGCTTCTTCTACCTAGAGGGTACCCAGGTACAAGTCAGAGTCTGGGCATTCACGCAGATATCCATGCCACACTTTAAAGAGTAACTACGGGGAGGTTGGAGCTGGAAATAAAAAATACGAATAATACCATTCTCAAAAGGTGAGTCTAAGAAAGAGACAGGTTTTTTTACTCTGAAGTTTTTTGTGCTATTTGAAAAATGCTCATTTTCTGCTTTTAAAAAATACACACATAAATTTTAATTATGAAAGTAATTCGTGTAGATTGCAAATATTCTGGAAAATATAGAAATACATGTATAGTAAAAATTACCTTTATTTTACTACCAGAAATGAACTTAACAAGTATAATTCATTAAAATGTTTTGAGTACACATAGATACTTTAAAATATTTTTATTATGTAACGTGATATAAAAAAATTACATAACTTTCAAGTTATTTTTGAAGTTTAATAATAAAACACACACTCATGAACCCACTAACCAACTTCAGAACTAGAATGCAAACAATAATGTTGAAGCAACCCTGTGTATCTTCCTATCCTGGAAGGTATAAATATTTTTCATTCTTCAAAATTGGTATTATAATAAATAAGCTTTTGAATTCTGAATTTTTCATTATATTATATTACCATTTTCTCAAGAAGCATGTTTTGGTACTTTCTGTCAGAAACTACAAAAATCTTCACGTGGCTGAAATTTCTTTTTTCTCTTTTAAAAAAATTATATCAAATGTAAAATTAAACAAATGATTTAAATTTTTTATATACTGATGTCAAATATTTATTCCTAGCTTCCTTCTTCTTGATATGAGGAGCATGTTAAACAGGCTAGGATTTAAATTATCCAAACAATAAACACAGTATAATAAATCGTTAGGTCGTGGTAGGCCCACATCGCAGGTTGGAATCCTGGTTTACCCATTTACTGGCTGTTTGATGTTGTGCAAGTCACTTAATCTCTCTGTTCCTTAGCCTCTGCAAGTGTAAATGTGGATAGTAACAGTACTACCTACAGGGCTGTTGTACGAATTAGATCAGTTACACTTATGCAATGTTCAGCAGGAACATTATCCTATATTTCCTATAACAGGAAATCATTATCACGATTAGTATTGTGACTATACCTTCACAATTACATTTAAGAAATGAAAAAAGGGACTAGCAGGGCCAAGTACACACACTCACACATAAACGTACTTCCACAATGGCATCACTGAGGTGTTTCTGCTGTCGAAAAAGGATGTTAGTAGCTCCAGCAACAAATCCCCGGACGGTGACGTCAGAGAGAAGATGATGCTGCTGCAATGCCATGTAAGGCAAACACAGATATCCCTATGAATTACAAGAGTAATAGAAAATATTAGACAAGTAAAAGGACACTTCTCTCTTTAAACCTAGAGAGATAACAGTAGGAAAGAAAACTCCCATTCTTCCCTGCCCTATCTGTCCCTAAGTCAGCTCATCTTTGACTCAGTAAGATAATATTCCGGGGGAGTCTCCAGTTAATGATTAGCTAATCTCCTCCATGAATGGTCAAATCCTGGCAAGGTGGTTTAACACAAAGGCTGTCTACTCGATCACTGCTTTCAGTTCAATTTAAAAGTCTCTACGGTAACTAACTGGCCTTTTTCATTTAGGAAATGAAGTATTAAGCTCATTAAAAACTACATTTTTTCAAAGAAATCTATTAAAATTTTAAAACATATCTGCACATAACAAAGTACTATTATAAGAAAAGCAAAGCACCACATAGCACCTGTTTTATTGTCTTATTGTTAAAAATCATGCAAAAATATTTTACGATATTTGCTACTAAATATTTGAAGCAAAAATAACACTGAAAGTAGTTGTATATTTAATTTATTTCCATTTGAGCTATATTTGAAAATAGCACTGCCCTGAAAATTATAATTGAATCGCTAAACTGCAGCACGCATTTAAATATACAAAAAACCTAGCATATATCCTGCGAGTAAAGGGTTGATACTGCAATGATTCACTGAAGGAGGATATGGAAAGATTCTAAATCAGAATAGGTTTCCAACAAGTGGCATGATTTGTGTATGAAGCCAGAAGGGCATACTTGCTGAGACCCTGAACTTGTGTTCTGTCTCAAGTTCTATAATAGTTTTATATGTTTTATGTCTTATCACTCTTTAAAACACTGAATTATAGTTGTCTGGATGATGTCTTGTTTACATCATGAGACAAACGTGAGGGCAGGAGACATCCCTCTTATAACTTCATGTTCTTTGCATGTGCCTAACAGGTGGCTGTTAAATACTTAAGAGAGGGTAGACTTCTAAAAGTTGGATTGTAGGTCTAGTAATTTGGTTTTATTATTATTCTTGACAATGCCTTTCCCTGCTTGATCAAATCCTATTGATATAAGCATCAAAAATAAATCCATGTCTATGCATTAGAGATGCTCAGTATAGTGCTTCTCAACTCAGGCTCTGGTCACTAAAGGCTAAAAGGATCCTTGCCGCTCATTCAGAATCATTCAAAACAGCTGGTTCAGGGTTCACTGGTTCATGCTTGACTTTGCGCGCTGTGGATTTAAAAGCAATAGACACCCTGCCCCACAAGTGCTTGTCTCGAAACATAAACATTACAATGTGGAAAGCTCTTTCACAATTGATGCAGCCCCCACAGAACATCCACTCCCCTGACTAGCATTGAGAATCCTCCTTGATAAAATCACCCTGCCAATTATTACAAGAGATTGATATTGCAAAATAGTAATAAGAGACCTTATTTAATTGCTCACGGTATTACATTTCATACTTGATTCTGTTAGAGAAGAAAAGTTTATTATCAACAATGAGATTCTTGCTAAGTCTATAACAGAAACAAAATTAAGAAGTATGTTTTAAAAAACAATAAGTAGTTCAAAGCTTTTAAAAAATATTTTTGGTCAGGAGTGGTGGCTTATGCTTGTAATCCTAGCACTCTGGGAGGCTGAGGCGGGAGGATCATTTTAGACCAGGAGTTTGAGATCAGCCTGGGCAACATAGTCAGACTTCAACTCTACAAAAATTACAGAATTAGCTGGGGGTGGTGGCATAAGCCTGTAGTCCCAGCTACATGGGAGGCTAAGGCGGGAGGATAACTTGAGCTTGAGTTTGAGGCTGCAGTGTGCTATGATTGTACTACTGCACTCCAGCTTGGGCAACAGAGCAGGACTGTCCTCCCAAAATAGTTTTAAATTCTTAAAAAATTATAAATATAGGCCGGGTGCGGTGGTTCACACCTGTAATCCTAGCACTTTGGGAGGCCTAGGTGGGAGAATCGCTCAAGGTCAGGAGTTTGAAACCAGCCTGAGCAAGAGTGAGACGCCATCTCTACTAAAAAAAAAATTAATTAATTGGCCAACAACTAAAAATACATAGAAAAAATTAGCCAGGCATGGTGGTGCATGCCTGTAGTCCAAGCTACTCGGGAGGCGGAGGCAGAAGGATTGCTTGAGCCCAGGACTTTGAGGTTGCTGTGAGCTAGGCTGACGCCATGGCACTCTAGCTGGGGTAACAGGGTGAGACTCTATTTCAAAAAAATAAATAAATAAAATAAAATAAAATAAATATACACACCCTTTCACTCACCCAGCATTCTATTTTTCATGATCTATTCTACAGTTATACCTTTTCATGTGTGACTAGATATTTATGAAAAGTTATTTTTTGCAGCATTCTTTACCAAAATACTGGAATCCTAACTATTCATGAATAGGGGACTAAATGTTTATCTATACAAGAGAACACCCTATAGCCACAAAAAGAGGTGAAGTACATGTCTGAAGAATGTTATGTAAAGAAAGGGACAGAAAAATGGGCATTTTCTGCTATCATTTGTGTAAAAAGGGAGGGGAAAATATCCATGCATTTATATATAAAATACCTCTAGAAGCAAACATAAGACATTGATAATGTTGGCTGCTACTGGAGAGGGCAGCTGGATGGGGGGAAAGAAAGGAAGACTTTTTATTATAGATGCTTTGGAATCTTTTGAATATTGAACAATATATAAAAGCATTACATATGTATACAATTATTTAAAAGAGTAGTTCAAAACAGCTTTAAAATTGTGCCATTATGGCCAGGCAGAGGGGCTAACGCCTACAGTCCCAGCCCTTTTACTTCCATATTTGGGAAGCCAAGGTGGGAGGATTGCTTGAGGCCAGGTGTTTAGGACCAGCATCGGTAACACAGTGAGACCCCCATCTCTACAAAAAATAAAAAATTAGTTGGGTATAGTGGCATGTGCCTGTAGACCTAGCTAAGGATTGCTATGACTGTGCCACTGCATTCTAGCCTGGGCAACAGAGTGAGAGACTGTCTCTTAAAGAAAAAAAAATTGTGCCATTACTTTTAATAATGATCAATTTAGCCTGAGTCTTCGAAAGGTCCTTAATGCATGGTAGCAGCAAGAGCACAAGTCCTTCCACACAAAGCAGTCTTCAAGCCTACCCCTGGCTTTCCATTTTTCTAGGTTACTTTTACTTCCATATTTGCAACTGTAGTATATAATTGTAAAAAACAAAAAACAAAAAACCCAGATATACACAGATTAGATATCTGTACACCCATGATCATAGCAGCATTATTCACAATAGCCAAGAGGTGGAAGCAACACACATATCCATTGACAGATGAATGAATAAACAAAATGTGGTACATACCTACAATGGGATATTATTCAGCCTTAAAAAGGAAGGAAATCCTGTCACATGCTGCAACATAGATGAAGCTTGAGGACATTATGCTAAGTGAAATAAGCCTGTCATAAATAGACAAATTCTGTATGATTCTACTTATATGAGGTATCTAAAGTAGACAAATTCATAGAAACTTAAAGAACAATGGTGGTTGCCAGAGACTGGGTAAGGGAGGGAATGGGGAGTTGTTTAATGGGTATAGCTTCAGTTTTGTAAGATGAAAAAGTAGACCTGTAGTATAAAAGTGTGAGCATAATTATCACAACTTAATTGGATAGTTAAAAATGGTAAGGACAGTAAATTTTATGTTATGTGTTTTTTACCACATTAAAAAACAATGTAACTGCCTAGTTACTAAAAACAAAACAACAAACAAAAAGCATACTTCAACTTGGTGAATCTGATAGAACTATTAAGAGCTAATCTGCTTAAGCTCTGCAAAAGCATAGTGAAACTTGGAAGGGGCAGCTCTAGGATATGTTCAGGACCAAGTGCCATTTTCTCATCTCTTCTCTAGTCAGGGATGACAAACATGTTCATGAATTGGAAGCCTCCATATTGTAGAGATGTCAGTTCTCTCCAAAACTGATCTATGATTTAAATGTAATCACTATCAAAATCTCAATCTGTGTGAGAATTTGATAAGCTAATTCTAAAATTAATGTCGAAATACAAAGAGTTAAGAAACTTTTTTTTTGAGACAAGAGGCTTGCTCTGTTACCCTGGGTAGTTTGCAGTGGCATCATCATAGCTCACTGCAACCTCAAATTCCTGGGCTCAAGGGATCCTCCTGCCTCAGCCTCCCGAGTAGCTGGGACTACAGGTGTACACCACTACACCCAGCTAATTTTTCTGTTTTTAGAAGAGATGGGGGTCTCCCTCTTGCTCAGCCTGCTCCTGAACTCCTGACCTCAAGTGATTCTCCTGCCTCAGCCTTCCAGAGTGCTAGAAGCCACTGTGTGAGCCACTGTACCCAGTCAAGAAACTCTTAAAGAACAATAATAAGATAAGACTTTTCTCTATATAATATGACTTACATGGTAATTAAGTGTAGGGACTGGCATAGGGTTAGACAAATACATAGAGCCTAGAAACAGACTCCCTTCCCCAAGCAAACATAAAAAATCAATTCCAGGCAGATAAAGACCAAAATGTAAAAGTCAAAACTATAAAGCTTTTTTTTTTTTTTTTTTTGAGACAGAGTCTCACTCTGTTGCCCAGGCTAGAGTGCCATGGCACCAGCCTAACTCACGGCAACCTCAAACTCCTGGGCTTAGGTGATCCTTCTGCCTCAGCCTCCCCAGTAGCTGAGACGATAGGCATGTGCCACCATGCCCAGCTAATTTTTTCTATATATATTTTTAGTTATATAGAAAACTATATATAGTTTTATAGTTATAGTTATATTTCTATAGTTATATAGAAAACTATATTTTTAGTTATATTTTTAATTATATGGAAACAATTAATTTGTTTCTATTTTTTTAGTGGAGATGGGGTATCGCTCTTGCTCAAGCTGGTTTCGAACTCCCGACCTTGTGCGATCCACCCACCTCGGCCTCCCAGAGTGCTAGGATAACAAGCGTGAGCCACCGCGCCTGGCCTAAAGCTTTTAAAAAATAATATAGAAGACTATTTTTATGACTTTGAGGTAGGGAAGGGTTTGTAAACTAGAATCCCAAAGCATTAGCCATAAAGTAAAAAAACCTGATAAACAGAAAAGTTATCTATATGATGACACTCCAAAAATCATAGACCATAAGGGAGACAATCAAGAAGCTTTGAACCAATGCTATGCAAAGGGAAATCCAAATGGCCAACAAGTATATGAAACGGTATTCAACCTCAATAGGGATTATTGAAAAAACGCAAACTAAGTGCCATAAGATATCATCAGATTGATTAAAAATTATTAAGTCTGACAACATCAGGTGTTAACGGGAATGCAGAGCAATAGAAACTTTCATATTTTGCTTGTGGGAATGGAAATTGTTAGAACCACTTTAGAAAATAGTTTAGAATTATCTAGTACAGCTGAAATATCCATTTCTTATGATCAAGTATTCTTTCCTCTAGGTATTGAATACTAGAAAAACTCTTGCATGTGTACATAAAGATTCCTGAATAAGAATTTCATAGCAGCATTTTTTGTAGTAGCCAGAAACTGAAAAACAATGTAGATGTCTATCCATAGCAGAACTGATAAACTATAGAATAGTCTTATAATGGAAAAGTACCCAGTAATAATAATATACAACTTCATGCAAAACATGAATGAAACTAAGAACAATGCTGAGAGAAAAAAATATGGTTCCACTTAAATAAAATTCACAAATATGCCTCCCTGACTTTTAGGTAGGCAATCAGGTTATCTGCAGGTTCCCTAAATCTGAAAATGACAATCTGCGAGCAAGTGAATCAAATATAAACTTAAAAGCAATGCTTAAATCAGTTTAATATGAGTAGTTTCCAACTATATATACTTTTAACTCTTTCATAAATGTATGGTTTTATTTAAAAAGTTATGGATAAACTGAAACTTGAGAGAATTCTAAATTAAGAAGTGATCTTTTGGTGGAGGCAATTGTGTACGTTTTTAAAAAGTACCAGATACATGCAGTTTAAAAAAACTAAGTGTCTGCTGAGCTTTTCAAAATAGTTTAAAAACTCAGCAGAACCTAAAGAGAAAATCTTTAAGTGGTTACCTAAAATCATCTTCCCTATCCCTCAAAAATGGGACACTAAAAGTCACATTTATTCAATTACAGATCGAGGTAACTTTTTTTTTAAAAAAACCAAATTTTATTTAAAATATTTTTTTGCTTTTGATTGACAAATAGTAACTGTATGGAGGTAACTTCTAATCAGAGTTCCATTTATGGTAACTCAACCAGTTTTACCAAATAATGACTATTATCTCACAGTTAGAAAAGAGGGGGAAATGGCTCTCGTCCTTTCTGGCCACTCCTACATCAACTGGTTTGCTCCACTGTGCAGCCAATTTCAGGACACTTTCAGTCATGAGGCAGGAAGACTTACAGTCAGGGAAAAATGGAAGAAAAGCCCCAAGGATTGTCTTTTCGCATCTGAAAATAGCTACGCTATCTTCTCAGTCTTTTTTCCATTTTCCTTTCTTCCCTTCAATGTTTCTCTGGTTATAAAGTGGTGTAGCTGCAGAGCATAAACATTACATGGGTACAATTCATTTTCTAATTTTCCTACTTCTTTGGCTTTCTCCATTCCCTTCCCATCACCCCATGGGCAGCCTACCCAACAGTTGCCTCCAGCTCCACCCATTTCTCCTCAGCACCCATTTCTTCTCCACACTTCCTGAATCAGCTGTCATGAAAGGTGCAAGCATATTTTAGAACCTAGCACCCACAGCATTTACACAGTAAGCCTTGTCATGAGATTGACACAACTGACAACCTCAGGTAAGTTCATGTACCAGAAAGAAGACTGGAGAACTAAGGTGTCTCTTCCAGAAATAATTGTTTTACTATGTAGAAACTTGTTTCTGTTTATTCACATAACTACTATGTGTATTTCATTTCAGCAGTATTCTCCATGCACCCAGGCTTCTCTCTGGCTACTTTTGAAACTAATCTTTTCAAGATGTTTTGCTAACCTAATTCTTTTTGTACTCACATTTTAAGTACTTTGAGAGAAAAAAAGCCTAAAGATGATTCAGTTTTAAGAATATTTCATATTCTGGCCGGGCGCAGTGGCTCACGCCTGTAATCCTAGCACTCTAGGAGGCTGAGGCCGGGAGGATCGCTCAAAGTCAGGAGTTTGAGATCAGCCTGAGGAAGAGTGAGACCCTGTCTCTACTAAAAATACAAAGAAATTAGTGGAACAACTAAAAATATATGGAAAAAATTAGCCGGGCATGGTGGCGCATGCCTGCAGTCCCAGCTACTTGGGAGGCTGAAGCAGGAGGATCACTTGAGCCCAGGAGTTTGAGGTTGCTGTGAGGTAGGCTGATGCCACAGCACTCTAGCCTTGACAACACAGTGAAACTCTGTCTCAAAAAAAAAAGAAAAAAGAGTATTTCATATTCCAAAGTTACTGAAAGAATCAGCATTTGCATTTAAAACTGTGATTAAACAAATTAGTTTTTTGGGGGGGCGGGGGAAGCGCCAGAGTCTCACTCTATCGCCTTGGGCTAGAGTGCCATGGTGTCAGCCTAGTTCACAGCAACCTCCAACTCCTGGGCTAAAGAGATCTTCCTGCCTCAGCCTCCCGGGTAGCTGGGACTATACGCACTTGCCACCATACCCGGCTACTTTTTTCTATATATTTTTAGTTGGCCAATTAATTTCTTTCTATTTTTAGTAGAGACGGGGTCTTGCTCTTGCTTAGGCTGGTCTCGAACTCCTGAGCTCAAGCAATCTTCCCGCCTTGCCCTCCCAGAGTGCTAGGATTACAGGCGTGAGCCACTGCGCCTGGCTAACAAATTAGATTTTAATCAGTACACAATAAAACATAAAACCAAAAAGAAAATGTTTTATTTACCATAAGAATGGTGGTAAGCTCATCATACAGTCAACATTGGTACTGTATGAGGCACACAATCTAATATTTTGCTATACATGGTTTATTGACAGGACATAAAATATATCTTTACGTTGCTTTGTTTAATTCAGCAACCTGATAAACAAAATCAAAATCCTGCCAGGCACAGTGGCACACCTGTAGTCCCAGCTACTCGGGAGGCTGAGGCAGGAGGATTGCTTGAGACCAGGAGTTCTGGGCTACAGTGTACTATGCTGATCAAATGTCTGCACTAAGTTCAGCCATCAATATGGTGACCTTCTAAAGTGGGGGACTACCAGGTTGCTTAAGGAGGGGTAAAATGGCTTAGGTTGAAAATAGAGCAGGTCCAAACTCCTGTGCTGCTTGGTAGTGGGATCATGCCTGTGAATAGCCACTGCACTCCAGCCTGGGCAACATGGTGAGATCCCATCTTAAAACAAACAAACAAACAAACACTAACATCCCTCCCAGTTAATTTCCATCTTGATAACTCCACAATGAACAAAATTAGAGGACAGCAAAGTAAGGGCTCCAAAAGGTACAGGAAGTCATGACACTTAGTTCAGAAAGCCCACAATTTGTGCCTACTTACTCTACCCAGTAGTTTGAGAAACTGTAGTTTTCTCCTCAGGTTCTTAAATCCTAGTTTTAAGAAACTGTATACCTTAATCATGAAACCAGTTAAGATAATTTCAGCATCCCCAGCAGGCCACAAAATGAACAAAGACAGCATTCTCTGTTTACTCACTAACAATGACTCTGGTCAAATACTTTTTTGCAAAGTTGGATTAACCCAGAAAGAATTTATCGAAGAGTATAGTGGAGGAAGAAATACAATGTTCAAGCCAACACTACCCATCTTTCTTTTCCATATTAAGTTTTACTTCATGGATAACAGTTGGATGGTATTTAGGGAAAAACACAATACTTTGTTCTAGATAGGAAAGGCGTACCTATATTTCATGGTAGACTGAAGATTACAGACTATAAGAATTTAGAGCCTAGTACGGAGAATGCCACATAGGAAAGCAATAAATACAGTCAGCCCTCCATATCTGTGGGTTCTGCATCCTGAATTGAACCAACCTCAGATGGAAAATATTCAGGGAAAAAAATAACAATATAATAAAATAATAAAAATTTTTAAAAATATAGTATAACATTTACATAGCATTTACATTGTATTAGGTATTATAAAGCAATCCAGAGATTGATTTAATGTATACAGGAGGATGTATGTAGCTTATTTGCAAATACTACACCATTTTATACAAGGAACTTGAGCATCTGTGAATTTTTATATAGGAGAGTTCCTAGAGCCAATCCCCTGCAGATACTGAGGAACAACTGTATTTACAGAATAAGGAATGAAATGCAATTTTTTTGTCTGCCCCATTTTGAAAAATAATTTACAAACAGCAATAAAACAATTTTTCCTGAATAGGATAAAAACAAAACCAAAAATGACCAAATAATTTTAACTTACAGAATATGTATTGGCATCAGTTTAACTTTAGTCCACTGCACCATCTTAATGTATCAGTGACATTCTGAAAAGATATCCTGGCTGGGCACAGTGGCTCACACCTGTAATCCCAGCACTTTGGGAGACCTGAGTCAGGAGGATCATTTGAGGCTAGCCTGAGCAACACAGCAAGACCCCCATCTCTACAAAAAATAAACAAATTAGCTGGGTGTGGTGGCGCACCCCTAATAGTCCCAGCTACTCGGGAGGCTGAGGCGGGAAGACTGCTTGAGTCCAGGTATTCACGGTTACAGTGAGCTGTGATTGGGTTACTGAACTCCAGCCTGGGTGATAGAGCGAGACCCTGTCTCTTCAAACAAAAAGAAAAAAAAAATAACTTAAAATCCTTTGCTCACCATGGTACTTATTGGCAAAAAACTTACAAGCTTTTCCATCACAAAATCAATCTTGCTATCAGGTCCTGGTGTGTAAGTCTGGATTATCATTTGCAGGTGTGGGAAATGAAAGTGCAAAAAGCTGAATTTTAGGGTGACTTGTTACTATTTAGGGAGACTGAGGTAGAGGTGAGGTGAGAAGC
>CAUYRT010065952.1:0-12965 GCA_963574885.1 Lepilemur ruficaudatus
TGTTAAAAATATTCTTTTCATTTTGTGCCGGTCCCATAATTATAATGGAAGTATTGTGCAAGTCAGCCAGTAAGCATGTGCAGTGAAGTATTTAGGTTTTGTAACACCCGTGCGGTCTTCAAAGTGCATTGTCAAGTGTGCTGCTTTGCCGCTCTCTCCCTGTGCCTCCCCTTACCGGCGGTCTCTGAGCTTTAAGGTGGCGCAGGCCGCCAGGGCTCCATGGCCCTTTGCTCTGTCTCGATGCTTGCATCACGCACCCATGGACCTCCATGAAGAGCTCCCTGTTGAGCTCTGAGATTTTGTTCCAGTTAATTTGGGGCAACAACGCTGTGACCTCCTCCATCAGGAGGACCACGTGGACCACAATCCTTTCTCCCCTTGGGCCAACACCTCCACGTGCAAGAAAGCCACATCATGTGGTCAAGGTAATCCTGTGTCCAGTGGCAAAAGTGCCCATGGAGACAGGAGACACTGAATAGAGCAAGGGACTCCCATGTCCCCTAAGAACTTGATGTAGGAACCGTCCCTTAGTTGGTCTTTCGGGCTGCGCAGGCCTTCAGGGTCACCTAAGGTTCTATCTGTCCAGGCAAGGTCAGCTCCTAGGAGGGGAGTGGGTGGTTGGTGGTCCTCCTAACTAGGGCGTGTGGCAGTTCCCATGCACAGGCAAGGGCTGTGCAGGGACAGCTGTGGGTGGGAGCAAGGAGGCCGGGGACTGCAGCACCAGGTGAGGACGCAGGTCCTAGCCTGTCCCCTACCCTTTAGCCCCAGCACCTTCAGGGCACTCTCCCTTCAGGGCACCTTGGAATGAAGTTTCTGCAGAAATGGTGGCTTCTTTCATGACATTGCTGGGCCCTGGTGACCACTGCCTTCCCCACAGGCCTGAGGCCCCGCTGGACTGTCCTCCCCAGCTTGACTCTGGGGATTGTCTCAGGCAGAAGGGAGACAGTAGGTCCCAGCCCCATGCCAGCTCCTGTGTGCTCTGTTCTCGGGAGAGGCCCGAGCCCTGTAGGTGATGGTTAGGACCTCCCTGTCTCACCTTGGGAGCTGGGGCAGGGGCACCCTAGTCAGGCCACTTTTCTTGAGCTCTGGTCTCTGGTTTCCGATATGGTGGGCAGGTGCAGAGACAGGTGGCTGAACGGCTGCCTCCTGGGGGGCGAGGGCCAGGGACCCACCTGCTCTGCGTGTCTTCTGCCCTCTCTAGGAGCTGGGCCACCATCCCTGTCCCTCAACCAGTGGCCAGAACAAAAGAGACAAGTGCCAAGGGCACTTGGGCCCTGCTTAGGTCCTGAGTTGAACCAACCAACTGCAGAAGGACTTCTTGAGACCAGGGGGACATCTGACATAGGCTGGGTCTGTCAAAGACTTACCCTGCCCTGACTCTGGCCGGCTCCCCTGAGCATCTCTGTGACTCTGATCAGCTCTTCTCCTGACCCCGGGCTCTGTCTTGGCCGCTTTCTCCAGTTTTACCAAGAATGCCATGGAGTCAGCTTAGCAGAAACTGCTCCCCACTCCAATCCAAACTGACATCTGGTCAGATTCCTCCTTGGCCACTTGGCCACCCAGACCCCCGCCCACTCTGCTGCTCTCCCGCCGCCTCATGAGAGGATCTGGAGCTTCAGTGGCTGAGACCCCCAGATGGGCTCCTCCCAGCCTCCCCTACCCGTTGTTGCCACCTCGGGTCGCCGCTCTGCCTAGCCCTCTGCCTCCTGCCCTGCTCCCAACAGAACTTTTTTCTTCCTGCTCAGCCCCTCAACTCCCAACAGTCCCCTAGGACTCTGGGACCCCCAAATCCAATGGCCTGAGGCTGGAAAGGAAAAAGGCTAATTGGCAGCAGATGGACTGTCTGGGCTACTCAGGGGACACTTTGGAGACATTGGTGGCTGCTGGCGTCTCCTCAGCCACCTGCCGGAGCTGTGACCCACGACGGACAAGGAGATGGTAAAAGTCTCCTTCCCAAATACTGGTTAAAAAAGAAAAGGCTTTAGCCCTTACGGAGTAGGTCACAGCAACTCATCCCATTTTTGTCTGAAACATAATTCAAATAAAAATATTATAAAATGGAGCTAAACCAATGATTTTTTTTATTGCTATGTTCCTTGATTCATGGCTAAAATTTTAGAATGAAATTATAAGATCTGTGTATCTGTCTGCATTCATATGTGTATGTGTGTGTGTTATGTATATGTGACATTTTTCTACCTCTGAATGGTATTACCAAATTAATTTATAAAATTCCTTAGAAGAGTTCTATTCAAACTGGCTTAGAGAAAAATAAGTGCTTATATAACTTAGAACTCCCAGAAACACAGATATTTTTCAAGTTCACATTATCTAGGATGATCTTCGGTAAATAAAGCTAGTTTGAGATGTTTTTGTTAAATAAAAACTGGTCTGTCTTCAGACTTGTCAGCTGCACATATAGCACAGACATAATTCTATTCTACTTGGTCACTAGTCAAATCAAGTTAAACATAGCTAACAGGGAACTTGAGATGATGGTTAGCTTTGTTTTGTGTTATAGTATGTTGACCTAAAAATAGTTTCTAAAATCTTTTTGGTGACTTACAACCTTAGAATTATGATCAGTTAAGTAATAGAGTTTCATTAATAATTTTAAAATAAGATAAGCTATTGAACATTCAATAGAACCACAAGTTTAAGTTTATAAACTTTGGCTTCTTATTCCATATGGTACAGAGAGACCAAATATATTTGAGTTTGTTAACAAGCATGTTGTTTTTGCTATGTTGAAAAATTGCACTGTAGAAAAACATGTCTCTAAAAATTGTAAGATGGTATATTCATGAAATTTGTTACCTTGCTACAGAATGCTGGCATGTGACAGACCATCACAACTGTCCACTTCCTAGCATTCTCTGTCAAAAACTATGATTGACATATGTGATTGAAACTACTAGAAATAACAAGGTGAAGGGAAACAACTTTGTGTGCTAAGCATTTGAGGAAAGTAGGCTGTGTTCTTGACAAGGATAAGGAAAGGTAAGAGGTACGAAGGGTGTGTTTTTTCTTAAGGAAAAAGAAAGTAATTTTGCCCTACAATAGCTTGTTTAATGCAAAACAAAAGATAAAGGACACCAACTCTATAGATGTAGAGGGCTTGTGAAGAAAAATAGAGAAGGAGAAAGAAAAAAATCTTCTCTCATGGTCAAGCCAGGCTAAGAGTAAATGGATTTTATTATAAGGTTTTCAAATGAGCTTTAACATTAATAGTTCACCAACTCAGGGCTGGAGTTTGATTTTCTCTCTCTGCTAAAAGGACAAACCTTTCTTGGGTTATTGGTTTGTTCTTAATAACGGATTGTAAGAAGTTTTTCTTTACCTGTTGAGTGATTTTCCTAGGAAATGAGGATTCTGAGTCTTATCAAAATAATTTCCTGTTTCATGTTTTCTTTCTCATGTTTTTGATTACTTAAGAAAACTGAGTCTTCTCAATATGGAAAGAGCCAAGGTTTTTTTCTTTAACAACTGTGTTACTTTCTATGTTTGCTTTTAAAATCTTTTATTGTCATTTACATCAAATGGATAATTAAACATTGTTTCATAGTAGCTTGTGATTCTATTTAGTTAAGTATTCAAACCTATGGACATTTTTGACAACTTCCCCAAGTCAAATTCTAAATGAAGTCTTTTTAACCTCAAACTAATATTGAGATTTTCCAGAGGGCCCTGGAAAATATCAAAGAATTTTTTCTCTCACCTTGCAAAAAGAAAAAAATGTTAAACTAACCAGAGCTTTCTTTGATATATTAAATTATATAGGAAGCATTGCCAAATAAGAAGTGATGTTTAACCTTCTTTATATCATGTTAATATGGATATACATTATTAGCGTTTCAGAAATTGTACGAAATTCCTAGAAATTTGTCAAGGTCTTTACTGTCCATGATTTGTCCTGGTACAAAATTATCGGTCATAATTTCAGTTATTATTTTGAAACGTTGTATGTTGCAGAAACAACTAAATTTCCCCATCAATTGCCTTATAATGGACTCTCAACAGATCTTTAACTACGGCCATTTTGTCTTTGTCCTTCCCAGACAACTGCTGTTTTACTCTGAGGCTGTCTTGAAAGTGTTTGCAATCAGCTCCACTCCACAGCATCATGTTCAAGGAGACTCCTGGGCGAGCCTGTGACGAGTGCCTTGGAACACTCCCCTGAACAGACCGCGCCGCTGAACTGAGGAGAAACTTCCACAGCTGCCAGGGAGAAACTGACGGGTTTATGGCACTGCCACCCCAGGTCAAGCAGAATGGAGTGATGAGGATGGTTACAATTTTTGTGAGTTTTTGTTTGGAACATCATCGGTTCTTTAATGTTTTGTTTTCCAGATTCAAAGATCTCTTTTCTTCTCTTTTTTCCTTACACTATCAATAACTTACAGGAATTTTGTAATTACGCTTTCATAAACCAAAATGAAATGTTTATATTTTTCTTGCCACCCGAGTTTGGATATTAAGATTTTCATGGCCATATGACTGCCTGCATAATAAGCTCAGTAAGAATCCATTCTCCTTGCAACAGGACACAATTGTAACATGAGTTATGTGACCAGGGCTGTGGCGGCTGGAGTGTGTATCCGAAACGTAGAATCAGATATGACCAGAAAGTTTATAAAGTAAGGTTGGCCTGACAGCTACGGGGTTCACAGTCCTACAGGTGAGTAAAGGTCACTTTGGGAGGTCCGGGGAACTTGGCACACCTCAAGAACCTTCAGGAAACAGGAATTAGCCCAAATCTTTAGGAACCACAAGAGAAGCCTGCTGACTTTCTAGCCGTCAAAGGCTTTTAAAAGTCTAATATGAGATTCCTTATAAAAACTTCCAGCAAAGCAAACTCGATGGTCAGCTGCCGTTCTTTCTACACTTTTATAAATCTTTTTTGTATAAAAAGGTTTGTTTTTCCAGACAAGCATAACATTACTATGGTTATCTTTGATCAAAAAGGGGGTGATAGAGCAAAATTTTGTGTTTTAATGGAAAACTATAGTGCACCCCTGTGAGTAATAATCCTGTTTATTCTATTTTTTTTTTAAACCATTTTGTTAAACTCCACTTTGCTTTCTACTTTGTTATCTACATGTAAACTGGGCTGGATCCTCAAATCGTCTGGTTTCCTCCAATGTCTGGCTACAAGTCCCCAAACCGATGACTCCAATTTTCTTCCTAATCTCCTGACTTGGCGTCACCGGGAGCTAGAAATTGGCGACCTGGATCTGCTGAGGGACTGTCTGTGGAAGCCCTGTGAGCTGTCTGGACACGCCCGTGCTCCGCCGCGGGCATCTCCGGGACTGGGGCTCTGATGTTTCTGCCACCACCAAAGACGCGCCAGCTGCAAACTGCTCCTCCTTCTTCACACCATCTGATGGTGCTTTGAGCCCACTCTCTAGAAATCTTCTCAGTCGCCTGCCACTGGATTCAGGAACTGTGTTTCCAACTATAAATCTTTGTTTTTCTTTTCATAGAAATTCCCCTCATTAAATCCCTGACTGCTTGCACCATCCAGCAAATATCCTCCACCAACGGAGACGTGGACTTTTAGCATTCAAAGGAAAAAAAACGTGTCTTCTTTCCTTGAGCAAGAGGAGGGACAAACAGACTGTCTTTGGCCTGACTCTGGCTGGCTCCTCTGAGCCTTCTCAGACTAGGTCCTGGCCTCGGGCTCTGCCAGGGCCGCTTTCTCCAGTTGTAGCAAGAATACTGCTGAGTGAGTTTAGCAAAAGCCCCCAGCCTGGCCTGGCCCCCGACACCTGATCAAATTCCTGGTCCTCGTAGGAAGAAGTGAGTGGCTCTTCCTACCTCGAAACTCCACCACAGCAGCCCCCTTTGAATGAACTCTGCCTTAGCGCCTTATCAAGGTCACCAGTACTTTTTCTTTCACTGGTATGAGCTGCTGTGAGGAATTTTGCTAATTTTGTTAGTGTGATAATGATATCTGAGATGTGTAAAAACAATGCCTTTATCACAAGAAAACATTTTACAAGAAATAATAAGACATTTGGGACAGTGCTAAAATACTCCCAAGATGACAAGTGTGTGTGTGTGTGTGTGTGTGTGTGTGTGTGTGTGTGAGAGAGTGAAGAACAAGCTGGCAGAGTGCGCATAGTAACCGGAGCTGGGGAGGAACACATGGAGGGCTTGATGTTTTTTCTTTACTTTAGAGTAAGTTAGAAAAATGTCCTTAATAAAAAATTAAAATAAATAAATATTCGACTCTCCCATGGAGTTGTAGGTTTTAAAATGGCTTCCAAGATAGAAAAAACGGTAAATTCTGATAGGTGGGGAAGGAGGGGGCCCCTGGGAGAAGAAGGCTGTCACCCGCCTGACCCAGGCCTGTGTTTTCTATCTGCCCAACAATCTCCTTCGGTCTCTACCTGGAGTCACGTTGACTGGCTGGAGCTCAGTTTTGTGCCAGCAGCACAGCAGGAGGACAAAGTAGAGGGTCCCTGCGCCTCGGTTCACTGCCATGTTCCCTCTGGCTGAAGGAGAGGGCCTTCTCCTGAGCTTCCTCAGCCTGCCCAGCCTCGGTCTCCAGGATACTGCAGAATGTCAGGGACCTGTGACATCATGACCAGGAAGTGAGCTGTGTCCTGCCCTGGGGGTGGGGTCATGTCCAGGCACCTGTGACATCATGACCAGGAAGTGAGCGTGTCTGCCCTGGGGGGAGGTTGTGGCCACAGGTCTCCTGCCTTCCCTCCCCCAGTCTGGGCAGTTCTGGGACCGTGAAGAACAGGGGACTGGAGGCCTCAAGGTCCAGCCTCTCTTCTCTCTCAGCCCCAATCTCTCCTTGGCAGTTGGACTTTCCCCAGCAGGTAGAGAACTATGTCTCCTGTCATCCTCCTCCCAGCTCATATTCCCAGAGCTCCTGGAGTCTCCTCCATCAGCACCAGGGAGAAAACCCCCAAGGAGTCACCCTGGTCGGCTCACCTGGGTCACATCCCATCCCTGGGCAAATTCCCATGTCCAGGGCTCAGAGTGGGACGGCTGGTCCAGACTGGGCAGAGGGTGGGGTCCCAGGTGGACAGTCCTCATGTTAATGAACCTGAGGGAGGTTCAATGTTGCCCACTGCACAGAAAGCCCATTACTGAGAAAACAAGGATTGTCAAGGAGGAAAGGATTTATGGCAGGTGTGTCTACTGGGAGAGGGAGGTATGGACTGACTCAAATCCACCTCCCAGATCAACAGGCTCAGGGGGTTTTTCTGGAGGCGAAATGAATAATGCATGAGGAGTGTGAGCATCATTTCGCGTTTGGGATGGAGTGCAGGGCACGCAAGCACAGTACAGATATCCCATGATCAAAAAATGGGGGATATGTCCCTCTCAGGGCAGGGACTTTAGTATTATGATGAGCTAGGGGTTAGCATTGGTTATTCTTTGAGTCTTGTGTGCAGGCTCAGTGGGTCATTGGGCACGATCTGTGGTGGGGTATCGCTTATCTTGTCTCCTTTGGACAAACAGGTGGTGTAAAACTCTAGTTATCTCCTGGTTGCAAGGAGGTTCTCCATTTCTGGGAGAGAAACTACCAAGAATGCATTAGTACAACAAAGCTACAAAGTTTTGGTCATCAATTCTTACTGAGAGATCTCTATTTTCTGCCTACTTTGAAACTGCATTTACTAAGCTTCCAGGGCTGAGATAAAAGTCACTGTCAAGGTCACTTAGGGCAGCCAGCCCTAGCCACAAGGTGAACACTGAAAACTCATTTGAAATATGAGGGAACTAAAAACACTATTAACAAAAAAACCACTTTCTTCCTTATGGAGCCTGTTACACTCACACTGCAGCCCACTGGTCCAGAGGGACGAGGAAGTGGTCCTGGACATGAGACCGACAGTGTCCCTGAGACCTGGTAAGGACCCTAGAGACATTGGCCTACCAGGGATCTTTGGCTCTTTGATTTTCCGTTGCTGATGTGGGGGCCTGAAAGCACATTTTTGTTTAGATTTTCTTCTTGATAGACATAGGAGTAACCAATCTACCTTAAGGGATGAGGAGGATATTTCAGATCTTTGGAGAGTCTGTAAAGACATATCAAGCAGGGCAACACTTGCAGGGACCATGGTGAATTCCAGGTCCCACCCCGAGTTACTTAGTGGCCTGAATGAGACAGATCCAGGCTCCACTATTCCAAGTGTGGTCCTAAGAGACTGAGCACACCAGCAGACACGGACCACATCTAAGCGTGGAACTTGGTCTCCTCCGTAGCAGCAGGTTCAGGAACAAGGCCTGTGGCACTGCCACGCTGGCCTGAGACAGGCCAAGGACTTGGGGACCAAGGGCGAAGGGTGAGAAACCTGATGGGGCTGAGGATAAGGCCTAGTTGAGGAGAGGACTCAGAGGAGCCTCGCTGAAGTGTGGTCAAGGAGGGAGTCTTGGTCAGGACACCCCTAAGTTTGGTGACTCAGGACACCAGCATGTACTATGGCTCACAATCCCCTGGGGGGCTGGGTGGTTCTTCTGGCCTGGGCTGGCTCTGTGGGGGTGGACGGTCTCTCGTGGCCTTGCTGAGATGATGCCTGGAGGTCTGGGATGACTGAGACTTCCTCCACGTGGTCGTGCGGCCTCCAGTGGGCCTGTGGAGCGGCAAAGAGCACACCCCACCATGGAAGCCTCTCTTTGTGGGCATCATGTCTGCCAAAGTCTAGTGGCCCAATTGCAAGATGGAGGAGCAGACGCGAGTGCTGACCTTGGCAGCTGGGTCTGCTTAGTTCACAGAGCTCTGCCGCCCCGATTTGCAGATTTGTTCAGCTGATGGGAAGGACAAGGCTGGGATGTTTGGCACATTTTAATCAGTGGCTTTGTGAGATTCTAATTTGAAGATGCTCTCACCAACTCTTGGGAGATCGGTGGCAAAAATTTTCTTCTTTATTTTGTGCTGCCTTTTAGCAAGAATTTTATACATCAGTCCCCTTTGTGTTTGTATTTTCATGCGCCATTAAAACCAGAAGGGAATTTAACAAATTAATCCATTTATACCAGTTTCTTTGAATGGAGAATTTAATTCATGCAACTCTGAGGGCTTTTTCCCAGGGTTGCATTTCAGTAGAGAGACTGTCTCTGTCATGTGTCAACAGAGAGGAGTTCCTGCATCTTCTGAGGCAGAGTTGCAGGGGAAAGAGGGAAGAAATCTTTACAGCTCTTTTGAATAAATAGGCTTTTCTTATTGTTTAATTTTTAGAATTATAAAAATTCAGAAAAATTAAAAGAAGAAAACAGCAATCACACTTATTTCCATCATCCAAAATCAACACTGTTAGCGTCTTAGAGTATTTGCACTTTTTTAATTTTAGAAAAGTTATTTTATTGTTTTTATAAATGAGGTAATAATGCACACTCATAAATAATTCAAGCAGTGGAAATATAAAAAGATGAAAATCCAAAAATGACCCTTGTTCCCCATCAGGCATGACCACCATGAATATCAGGTTGGCCTCACTGCAGACGACTCCCCATCCCGTATCTGTGCGTATCAGAGGGCAGGAAGATGGGTAGAAACAGCGTGAGACTCTCTCCATGCAGGTGTATACAGACATACAGGTAAAAGGGCTGGGTAGGAATAATGCAATAAAAGTGGGAACACACCACGTCACTTTTTTAACAAAAATAATTACATTTAATTGACTCAGATTTAACAGAAGAAAAGAAACCTGAAACAAAATTGAAAAAACTGATGAACATGGTGTGGGTATTTCCTTGCCATAGAGATGCTGGCCAAAGCTCTCTCTGAGGAGAGGAAGAGAGACTATGGAGAAAACTTGGGGATTTGGAGTCAAGGCATTTTCAAATGTGTACACGTTTCCATTTTATACAGGAACAATCAGCTCCATAATCTGAAAGATGAGGGCGACTTCACTTTCATGCCTCCCTGTGATTTCCTCCTCCCCACTCCCCTTGCTTTATTTGGATTCAAATTAGTTAGCTGGACTCCATGACTCACATTTCATTTCCTCCATGAAGAGCTCATGGAAATTATACTCCAGGACTTCCTCCTACTTGGGAATTTGGATGCTCTAACAGTCACTTGGTTGACAGTGATAGCTGCAAGTCAGCCTTCTGCTCCTCAGAATTTTTGTAATTTTTCACTGTTTTCAACATGGAATGCAGGTATGGAGAGGTCCGCAGTGATGTGATGACCAATCCCCTCTGTGAACACAAAAAGTGCTCTTCCTTTATCTTGAAATCAAGTCACTTAATTAGGATTCATCTTGGTTTTTCTGTTTTCTATTAAATTTCCCAGGAAGAAGGTATGTTCTTTTGATCTGAAGATTCAAACTTTAGTCATTCCAAGAAACATTTTGTCTTATATCTTTGATGGTGTCATCAGCTCATCTGTCTGGTTCTCTGCCTCAGGGGTACCAGTTTTTCTTACATTGGACTTTCTTTGTCTCTCTTCTATATCTGTTAGCTCTTCTCTAATAGCTATATAACACCATTATCTTTTTTATCTGTACTCATTGTGTGTTACCTGTGGTAATAATTTAATTTCTAGAGATACTTTGTTTCTTGCTGTTTCTATCATTTAAGGTCCTGAATTTGTTCCATCATCTTTATTTTCATCCAATTCTAGTGTGTGCATGCGTATGTGTCTTTTAAAATCCACCATATGCAAATGCAACAATAAAATATTGCCTCAAAAAAAAAGTCTCATCTTTGAGCTTTTCTATAACTTGTTGGTTATTCCACACCTTCTGTCTTTAGAGTTAGGCTGTCTTTCATGTTGTTATTTTGGTCTCTCTTTTGCTTGGCATTCTTTTCTTTTATACATGTTTTTTAGCATGTTTGTGCCATTGCTATGTATTTCTTTTCCTCTTGTTGTGTTGAGCAGGTCTCCCAGATGTTCTAGTTGCTCTGAAAATTGGTGAGCAACTACCTGTGTCTCCTCTAAACTTCTAAAGCCCAGTTTGTTTCTTCTTTACTCTCCTACACCCTGTTCTCAGCGGGAGCTTGAAGGCTGCATGCGATGACCTGCCTACAGAGAGGGTGGTGTTGGAGCACGTGGTGAAAGGGGCCCTGCTGGGGTGGGGAGAGCTGGTCTGCTATCTCCCTACTGATACTTTGTTAAATGTAGTGCACCAAGATTCATGCCACCTGACTGGGGGTCTCACTCCCCTTCCTTGGGGGATAACCCTGGAGCCACGCTTTGTCAGACTCTAAGCAAATCACTCTATGACCTAAAGCGATTTCAGATTGCAATGTTCCTGCTATCAAGTCTAATTTTAAAAATGTTTGTTCTCTTAGAAAGGAGCCAAGTTTCAAGTTATAATTTTCTAGGGTTTGGATGACTTTATTCGTACTCTTTTAAAAGACTTTTAATTATGAAACCATGATAGAGTCACAGGAAGTTACAAAGAAATGTCCGGGGAGGTTCCATGTGCCCTTCACTCAGTTTAGCCCAGTGCTGACATTTTACAGAATTACAGCATAATATCACAACCAGGAATGTGTGAGTTGGTGTACACTGATTAATTTGTTAAATTCCCTTCTGGTTTTTGTTGCATACCAAAAAAAATGTAAAAAAAAAAAAAAAAAGAGTATCAAGCAAAAGGCAGACTAAAATAACACTACAGATGTTCCTCAACTTATGACAGGGTTACCTCTTGATAAACCCTTCTCAAGTTGAAAATATTGTAAGTCAAAATTCATTTGCTACACCTCACCTACCGAATATCAGCCTAGCCTGCTTTAATTATGTTCAGATACTTAACATTAGCCTACAGTTGGGCAAAACCATTTAACACAAGGCCGATTTTATAATAAAGTGTTGAATACTGCCCACACAGATGGACGTCTTGTAGACATGGTGAGATGTGAAAAAATAGAACACAATACCCTAAAACACCACACAGATTATAGGTTGCTTTTCCTCATGATGGCTTGGCTGGCTGGCCCACTGCTGCCGCCCTGCAGGGAGAGAGCATCGTACCACACAGCATTGGTGCAGGAAAAGGTCAGCATTCAGAGGGTGGTTTCTGCTGAATGGGTATCACTTTCCTGCCATCATAAACTGTGTGTGTTAATACAACATGTGTGCATGGTTCTATGCATCTTATCACACATTTAGATTTATGTAACGACTGCAGTTAGGACACAGTACTGGTCCATGTCCACACAGGCCTCCTCTACTACCACTTCTATCAGCCCTCCACCTTTTCTAACCCCTTGCAATCACTCCTCTGCTTCCTTGTCCACAATGCTGACATTTGGGAATTTTATGTACAGAGGATCACACAGTAGGTGATTTTTTTGAGTTGGACTTTCTTTCACTTGCCACCACACCGTTAGTGTCAATCCCAGTTGTTGCATCAACGGTTTGCAGCTTATCATGGCCGGATAGTGAGCACCCGTGGTCCGGCCATACCACCCTTTGCTCAGCCGTTTATCTAGTGAGGGGCGCGTTGGTCCTTTCTTGTGTGAGGCTGTCACAAATAAAGCTAATATGAACAGCTGTGTGCAGGTTTATGTGTGAACATGAGTTTTCATTTTCCTGGAATACGTGCCCCGGAGTGTGGCAGCAGTGTTGTGTATACTCAGTTTTGTAAGAAAGTGCCAAACTACTTTCCAGAGTGGCTGCATATTTACATTCCCACCAGCAATATGTGAGAAATCCAGTTTCTCAATAGAGGCCAATCTCACTGGGGTTAGGTGGTATCTCATTGTGGTTTTGATTTGCATTTCTCTAATGATTAGAGATGTTGAGCATTTTTTAATATGTTTGCTGGACATTATTCTGTCTTCTTTGGAAAAGTTTCTCTTCATTTCTGTTGCCAATTTATTGATGGGGTTATCTGATTTTTTCTTGTCAAAAAATCCCAAAACAACAAATGCTGGCAAGGATGTAGAGAGACAGGAACACTCTTACACTGCTGGTGGGACTGCAAATTAGTGCAACCTTTGTGGAAAAGAATTTGGAGATACCTCAAAGAGCTAAAATTAGAAATACCATT
>CAUYRT010065953.1:0-22794 GCA_963574885.1 Lepilemur ruficaudatus
GCCACCATGCCCGGCTAATTTTTTACATATATATTTTTAGTTGTCCAACTAATTTCTTTCTATTTATAATAGAGATGGGGGTCTCGCTCTTGCTCAGGCTGGTCTTGAACTCCTGACCTTGAGCTATCCACCCGCCTCGGCCTCCCAGAGTGCTAGGATTACAGGCGTGAGCCACCGCGCCCGGCCACCAGCCCATTTCTTGACTCACTTTTATGGAGCAAATTAGGACAAAAGAATAAGGTGATGAGGATAAGGAAGGGAAAGGGATGTGATTTTTTACATTTAAATTTTTTTTTAATTGAGGGGAAAAGGAGCATCTTCAGGATGTGTGCAGGTACAGCTAACAGATGGAAGAAGAAACAAGAGATTTTAAAATTTATTGCTGGAGCACATGTCTTTCTAATCAAGCAATCAAATAAAGCACAGAGTTATTTTATGGTATTATTGTTTTGCATGGCATGTATTCTTTCAACCCTGACGCCACTCTGGGACTGGCACACACTGGCCATGTTCTCCATGGGTTATTTATGGTACTTTACCATTTTTAGAGCGTATTTAAATGTGTCACCTTATTTGAACCTCAGAAAACCACAGGGTAGGCAGGGAAGGTATTATGCCCACATTTTACATATGACTAAACCAAAAAGATAAAAGTGGGACAAGAATTCAGACTTTTTTACCACCCGATTTGGTGGTCCTTCTACCAGCTATGTGTTGATATATCATATTTATACTTAACATGGATTTGTTTCAGAGCTCTGTCTTTATAGATTCACACATCTAAATGACCTGTGGAAAATAAAATCAGTGATTTATGTGTTTACAATGATCCAAATACTTGATATTTACACACACTAGAGGAATGATTAATTACCCATTTTACTTTTCACCTAGATATAATATTTGTGGCCAAATAATATATTTTTCTGCTCTCAGACATAATCACACCATTGGAGGATCCGTACAGAGAGGAGTCTCTGAGTCTCCTCTGGAAAATTTCTTCTGGTTTACTCCTTCCCATGCACAAGACACAGGTCAGATTTCCTGTTTGGCTGATGACGTGTCTATACCTACATTTGCACAGACAAAAACATCATTCCTTTGCATTAAACTTGAGAGTCTAAAAATGGCTTTATTTTATTAATTATTTTAAAAAAAGATTTTGGAGCCAGAGAACCAGGGTTTCATTCCTCCTCGGTAAAGTTCCCTGAAAACTGGTAAAGGATATGCCTCTACCTCTATATTCGCTGTCTATAAAATAGGTATAAGAGGAGTTCCTACCTTGTCACGACACTGTTAAATGAGCTAATACACATAAGCACTTACAGCAGCATATAGCATGTGCTCAATAGTGTTAGCTTTTAGTTTTATTAGCATTGTAGTTGCTAGCGCTTCCTAAAATAGCACGGACACATAGTAGTTACACCGTGTTTACGGGGTGTATGTTAAATGAAACTAAGTTTTGCCTGCATGTGATCCTGGAGGAAGTTACTTCACCAGAAAAATAAGAATATAAAACCAACAATAATGAAAGCTATCTCATGAGGCTATCATGAGAAACAAAGGAAATAATATATGCCAGAATTCCTTTATAAATTATAAAGTGTGAAATAAATGTTAATTATCATGTTTATTCTCTAAGTTCATTCTCACAAATGCACTGTTCTGCAGATGTGATTATCCTCATTTTATAGATGAGGGAACAAGCTTAAAGAGGATTATGTAACTCGCTCAAGGTCATTTAGACGGCAAGGAGGAAAATTCAGACCAAAAATAGGTCCTTTTGTTTTTGTTCCTTTAATTCCAGTACCTTCTTTACTACCTCTGTTCCATACCGAGCCATGATCTCTCTACGACATTATCTCTGTGTATTGCACGCTTGTTTTTTCATAAGTGCATTTGAAAATGTCGATGAAAATACAGTTTACATTTTAGGGATATTTTGTCATTGCTAAGGAATTAAAAAAAAGTATGTGGCAGCAATACAAGGACAGTAATTAACAAGTTTAATCAATCTTAACTCTTCTTAGCAGGACTTCATCTTTCAGTTTTAGGCTACGTATCTTAAAAGTAAGTGAACATCTTAAAATTCTACCTGAGTTTACCTTTGGCATCTGATTTTTAAAAGTTTGAAAGTGGGTTGTCAAAAAAGAGAACTGAATTACTGGGGTTCTGGGTGATTTCACAGGGATTTTTCACAAAACCACAGAATCATAAGGCCTTACTGGAGAGCCCAGCCCACTGTCAGTGCGCTGGTTCCCACAGACGAGCTTTCCCATTGCAAACAGGCGGACAGATGGCATCACCTGAGATCCACAGTCCTAGCTCTCACATGTGCTGGACTCCGAGGTACCACTTCTGGTCTCCTCGGTTTGCCTCCTAGTCTCTGCCTCTGTTTATTTCCTGGATATCAAACATCACCTATAGTTCAAAATCTGCTTCTGCTTGTTATCCAGCCAACCTGCAGTTTTCCGTCACTGAGTGACACTTCCCTTTTCAGACACTGTAATTAACTATTCCAACACCTAACTCTGACTTTGGCTTCACCTCTGCATGCATGGTACCCACATGCCCCTGTTCCCATAACTGAGTTACCTGTTTCTGCTCCTGCTCTGCTCCTTTCTGATACATAGTACTTAACTATTTCTTCCAATAGAAACACAATGCACCAAGCCATGCAATCTTTTCCTTGCCTCGATGAAAACCAAAATCCCACTCTAAAGTGAGACAAATGTCCCTGTGTTATCAGTGTGTGCCACTCTGCCGTAACCATTGGCCATCTTATCTAGATGCCTCCAGACTGTCAATGACATCTGAACATGCAGGTCCAAAATGGAAACTGATACTCAAGCTGTGGTCAGCCCAGTACAAAGTGTAGTGAGACAGTAACATCTCAGGATCTGTATACACCGCCTCTGTTAAAATGTAGTCTAAGATTACAGTAGCTTTTGTTCACAGCCACATTACACCAGTGACTCACATGAAGCTTGAAGACAACAAAACCCCCCATATCTTGTTCACAAGAACTGGTGCCATGCCAGGCCTTCCACATCCTTACTGGGTATTTGATATTGTTTGAAAACTTAAATTCAGGCTTTTATACTTATCCCTGTTAAATCTTAAATTTTTGGTTTAAGTGAAGTGTTTCAGCCTATCAAGAACACTTTGAATTTTTAATCTATCATGCACATTTACATTTTCTTCCCAACTTTTTGTTATCTGTAGATCTAATTAAGTATTTCATCTGTTACTTCTTTTAATCATTGGTAAAACCGTGGAAGTTACTAGAGCTGAGGACAAATCCCTAACACTTTTTCTAAGGACTACTCATGGTTTGATGCTGAACCAATTATCCATTTTTTTGTGGGTGTCCAGCTCCAGAAAATTAATTTTAACATTCAGGCCATGTGCACCCTTATTAGTCACAATAATATCATGAAAGATTTTCTCATCTGTTTTGCTAAAATTAGTAAACCATGTCTAAGTTATTTCTTTAATAATCCTGCCAAACATAAAAATAAATTCATTTTGACACGGAGTTTTAAAGGAAGGTATTTTAGTTCCTCCTGAACCCCAAATTCTGTCAGTAATCTATTTAATATTCTGTATTTAAATTTTATTGGGAAGAACTGGAATTCTCTTATTATTAAAATTGAAGAACATTTTATATTATTGTTTTTCTTACCACTTTCACATGGTCATCGCCTAAGCTGAGCTGTAACTGGTGTGTCCGCAACCTCAATGCTAAGGGATGTAACAACTCCATGATGGCCATTAGCTGAGCACATAAAGCGTGAAGTGGGGAACTGAAGAATTGGTACCTAATCTCTTCATTGTTAATGTGCAAGAACTTCAACAAATCCACACTAAGAAAAACAACAGATTCAGCAATGCTAACGTGAGGAGTTTTGTCTTCTTTTTCATTCATCAGTGGTCTGGGGATGTTTCACTGTGCTCCAGTCAAATCTCAGCTGTTTAAGTAACGTTTATTGGGTCGTGCATTAGCCACCTCCCAGCATCCTGTCCTGCTATCTATCTATGGCTGTCAGCCATTTCAATACTTGTTAGCACCAATATCACAGAGTATGAAGAAAACAAAGTCCTGGCAAGCCAGTTTGGATTTTCTTCAGCATATCTTATAAATGTCTTTCCAGTTAAACTGTTGAACCATTGGCCAGAGGCAATTTGGGAAATCATCTGTGGGTTAAATCTGGCAGCCAATTTTGAGAGCTGAACATCCTAAGAAGGAATTACATATTACCACTGCTGGTGCAGAAAATACATGAGACAAAAATCTGCTTAGAAACATTGAGGAAATAATTCAGAATTGTTTCTTTTAGTTTGATATCTTTGGGATAGTGCTATAAGAATAAAGGTCTGTACGGAAGTTGAGATAACCAGATAACCTGATGTGTGGCTGTGAGTCTTAGAATACATGGCATCAGGCGATACGGCATTATAATAAGCTGCACATTTATAAATTCTGGATAATATGGGCAACACATTTAACAGGATGCCAGTGAAAATTCAGGACAAAGTTCTATTTCTCTACACTTGTCACTTAGTCACTTTATGGGCAGCAGTGATAACCCTTTCAGAATTTCTTCTAGAATCACAACCTAAATTGGTGAGTTCTGAGGGATCAGACATCTTCATAGAAGTTAAACAGGGGAAAAGACACAGATCCCTAAGGAATCAATTTATATTTCCAATCTTTTTTCCGGCACCCAACTCCCCACCGCCTAAAACTTCTTGCATGGCAAAGGCTCTCAAATGCCTCTTTTTTTTCCCCTCTTCATCTTGCCTCAAGCTTGTGTGTTGGCCTCACTTGCTGAGTGTTGCTTTTTAGATGATTTTGCCTTTTCCTGTGTAAGTCACAGTCTAACCTCTCATTGAGTCTAACACAATATCCTGGTGAAAATTTTATTTCTTAGATACCTTATTCTTATCGAACTGACTTGAGCTTCTTGCTAAAAGTATGTTTAACTCAAATAATGAATTATAAAATATGTTAAATTTACAAACTACACCAACTCAATAAATATATTAGAATGAAAGCAAAGAAAGCTTCCACTGTATTCTTGGAACAGTACCTTACAACAATAATACCGACTCCAGTATTTTATAATTTACAAAGCACTTTCACACCTGTATTCTTATTTAATTATGATAACAGTATTACTAATGCTATATTATTATTATCGTCTCCATTTTACAAAGAAAGAAACTGAAGGTCAGCAAAGCTCAGTAACTGATGATATTGAGAAACTAAACCCCAAAGCTCATGATTCCAAGTTCAATGCATTCTATTTAGCATGACTTAGCATATGAGTTGTCATGTGAAGCCACGCCCTGGACATCCATAGCTATAAAGACCACCTGCTTTTCATTTTCTGACTTGGGAGACCTAAGTGATGTTCCCCATCATTTTCAGAAAGGCTTGTTTTGTGGGAGCAATAACTAGCAGCGATCTCTTTTTGCAAAATTATGCCCAAGGTTCAGGGATTTCTAAGAATGACACTGGTGGTCCCTTGCCCAAATTCTGGAATGATTCCATTCACATCCATTTTTGTCTTCACACAAAAGCCTGGATGTCAGGTATATGGTCACATTTTCCTTCCCCAGGCTAGGGAACAGCTTTTGATAAAGTACAAGAAAATTTCTCAAGTGAAATTCCTTCATCTTTGCTTTTCATACAAACATCACAACTTCAGAAATAGGGTAAGAAAAATAAGGGAAAATAGAGGTTGATAAGCAGAGGCCCAGGGCAATCCTATTGACTATCATGGGTCTGACTAGGAAAGTCACACAGTGTCCAATGATTGTGAATGAATATGGGCTTTCGTGTTGGCAAACTTGCCTACGATGCTATCAAGCCTCGATTTCCTCATTCCTAAAACAGAGAAGATAATAAGATCTTCTATCTCTTAGGGTTTTCTAAGGACTGAATGAGATATCAAAAGTAAACCATCATGCACAGTTAACTTGCACATAGTAAATGCTCAATAAATCCTAGCTCTTGCTATTATCATGAGATTTTATCTGATTCTTGAGATAGAACAAACAGAGGTAAATTTATTTAAAGAAGGAACATGAAAGACTTAAAAGTTAAACTGTATTTTTTTGGGACGAGACATGCAAAATTGTCTCTGAGCAGACGGAGTTGATCCTGTTCTCTGGAAAGGCTTTCTCTGGCAGGCAGATACTGAGCCTGTGACATCACTGATTCTTCGTTGCTGTGGCAGCGGCCCTGCAGCCAGACAACACAGTTTTACAACAGAACCAGGTCTCAAGTCGGTCTCCTGGCCCAGGCACTGAGAAAGAACCAAAAGCAGGGCTATATTCGTACATGAAATCAGGATGTAATGTCCTACCCATGTCTTATTTTATAAGCATTGTTTATTCCCCTCAGAGAAAACGAGATGCTTTTCCAAAGCACAGCTGCAAGGGCCAAGTCATTTAAAAAGAAGAAAATTATGATAAGCCCCTCTTAATGCAGGAAGGATCAGACAGCTTGCTACCAGAAATCAAGAAATATTTGTAATAATCACATTCAACTCCAGACTTTCATCTATTAATCTAAACAGAAAACTTTAATCCTACAGACTGTAAATTGATGCCATGGCTATATATGGTCATAGGGCTCCTAAGGGGAAGGAAAAGAAAAAAATGGGGGGAAAAAGCCTCAGATGCTGTATCTCTTATAATTTGTGTATATGTTCTACCACAGGGATCTGTTAACTTTGGCAAAATTTACAAGTAAGTATCATTAATCAGCTTTACTCAAGCACATGTAACACTTTCCATTTTAAGAAGCCACACACTCCCTCCCTTTGGGAAATCGCACTGTTTGTCATGCTGAAGATTTTTTTTCATAAAGAATACTGCAAAGACAAACATCAAAGACAGCTGGATTCCATATTCCGTGGGCTTGACCACCCCAGAGAGGGCAAGAGATATTCATTTCTCTTGTGCTTGACTTCCAGAGTGCTCTGTCTCCTCTCATGTTTCCTCCTCTCTACCACTTTAGGCTTTTAGGCAAGAAAGACTGTTTCTTGAAAGTGTGCAACTATACTTGGAAATTGCAACATTTTCCTGTATTCTTTTTGGGTTGAAGACACTTCCAGAATAAGTTTGGGTTCTAGGGAATCTTGCTGAAGATACTTCCTCC
This sequence comes from Lepilemur ruficaudatus, assembly GCA_963574885.1. NCBI lineage: Eukaryota > Metazoa > Chordata > Mammalia > Primates > Lepilemuridae > Lepilemur > Lepilemur ruficaudatus. Next base: position 7,172 of record CAUYRT010065953.1, read on the forward strand.
CCTGTAGTTAATAAACTGGGATGATATGTTGTTGTTTCATTCATTTCCCCAGGGTAACAATGGAGTCATTATCTCTGGCTTTAATCTTAACATAGGAAGGGAAAGCAAATTGCCTCACCTACTAGTGAATGGAAGGAAAATCCCTAGAGGTTTATCAAGAGAGGTACTATGGGAATACAAAGGAAAAAAAGGAATTCTTACAAAATACCAACATTACTCTTACAGTCCCCATTGAAAATTATCCAACCAAATTGGGGGGGAAAATTTTTAAATTATGTCACCAACTATATATTTTGTCACCAACTATAAATTGAAGGAAGTCCAGAAATGCTAAAATGCTTGTTGTCATCAACATTAGTTTTGCCTTGAAGGATGTCTCTTTAAAAAGCTGTTATTATTGTATTTGGTTGTTGGAATTTTAAGAGTGAGTTTATAAAAGGGAAATGTCAGCTGCAAAATTAAATTTCTCTCGGCATATGTGATTCTATCCCTTTAGTAATATACAAGGCTGTCCTGAATGATTTACACCTACTTTCCACCCACAGGTCCGCTACCTGGGTCAATCTCAGCAAAAACATGACTCTTCAAAAATAGATAATCACGGTTGTCATTAAATCTCCCATGTTCAAAATTTACAGCCTATAATTCAATGTCAGTATGAATGATATCCTAAATAAAAAGTTATAGTCACTCTCCTTCCTCCTTCTCCTAAAATGACCCCAAGACTAATTTACAGTTGGGAAGGGGGGACTAAAATCTCTTGAGTACCTATTTTAAACTAGACATTTTGCAAGTTGTTATACTCACATTACCCTATTCAGCCTGTTCAATGGAATAGGTATTAATTTATTGAATTTACAGATAAAGAAATGAGAGCTCAGAAAACTTGAGTAACTTAACCAAAATTGCACAGTAAGATCTGGACCCCAGAATTTCCCGTTTTTCCTGTCCACAAACAAACAGCAGAGAAACAAAACATTAGGGTAAGGATCCCAGTGGCCAGGGAATATGGGATTTCATTGTTATTTCTGCACACTCCTTTCCCCCACCCTTTGCTATCTATGCTCCATATGACCTGACAGTGCCCCTAAAACAGTAGGTTTAGGTATCCTCTTTTCACATATCTTCAAATGAGTATGCATAAAATGGACTGGAGGGTAACTTAACAGAGCACATAAATTCATGAATTCTTCCCAAAATGTCTGAGAGAGAGGTATTGGTCTGTTTACAGATATACTCCTTGCCTGACCCAATGTGGAACACAGGGCACAATGAAAATTCTGGTTTCTCATCCTGGGGGCACCCACAAGTTCATTGAGGATTAAAAATAAACATCCGGAAAAAATGTTAAGTTATAGAAAGGGTGCCTCAAAGCCAAACGTCATGCAGACAACGAGAAGAAGGAAGTCACTTTGGGCTTAGGTGAACAGTAACACTTTAAAGAAAGGATGCAATGAATGAACAGAATTCAGATATGGAAAAGGCATACGGCTATTCTGGGGTACGTGTGTGCACATGAGAATTCTGGATTATAGACTAAATTTTTCACAAGGAAATTTAGGAAAAATTTCACCAAATTTTTCACAGCAAGGGAGATTAATCTGCCCTGAAGAGGCTTACAGAGGTGAGAACTAGATAAATAAAGCATTTATAAAGTTATTTCCCAAATCCAGCTTTGCTGGTGATAACATGAACCAATGTGGTGGCAGAGAGAATAAGAACAATCTTCCCCAGCCTGGCCTGATGCACACACAAGATTCTTATAGAGACTGATAATTCCATATGGTGATAATAATCTATTTCAATTGCTTTGTGAATGACCAAAGATGACATATGTTTAAGGAGCTATTTTTATTTTTTAGAGTTGAGGCACTGAAAATACATACTAGCCATTTTAAAAAGAACCCATCATTATCCTTTAAAAAGGAGCCCCTTATAGTTTCATCTTTCTTATTTATCAAACCTAGCTCCATCAGTACAAGAGGGGAAACGTAATTCCAGAACAATAAATCTTCCATGGAGAGTGCTCTACCTCTGGCTGCTTGATAATGAATTTAATCAGTCGGGAGAACAGCCCTGTCATTACGGATTAATCACCAAAGACTCTGTTTTGGTAAGTTAATTGATGCTGTGTTTGCAGCTGAAGGTGGTCACAAGGCACGCTTGATATTTTAAAGAAATTTAGAGATCGAGATTGAAGGAATGCTCAATCAGTTAATTAACAACCACGAAATACAGTAAACAAACAAAAAAACAGAAAGCCCAAGGGAGTTATAGAACAGCATATATTCAAACATCAGCACCTTTGGCTTTAATGAATTCAAGACAAAACTGACTCAAAATACTGGTAATATTTCTCTTCCTGTTGGTTTGTTTGGTTTCTTTTTCAGTCTAGCTAGGAAATTTTAAGACAGTGGAGTTGGGAGCAGGGTGAATTTTTCTAACAGACTTACAATATATCCATTTAGCAAAATGCAACTCATTTTTAAAGGAATATCTTAATTGGATAGTTTCATTAGAAGAATTTTATGTGTTTTATTTTCAACATGGTATCAAAAACTATAACATCCTCATTAAATATCTATGTATAACATCTGACTCCAGGGTCACTGCCACCAATATATAGAATTAAATAGAATTGGCTAAGAGTGTTCTAGTCAATTATTCTCTTTAAATGTATTATAGGTTTTAGACCTACTCCCCAAGAAACTGAAGCAACTAACAGATTCAGCAACTCTATCAAGTCATACATTTAGGTTTGTAGGTTGACTTTTTCAGCAGGATATTTAGAACTCTGAATAAAGAGGCAGACTTTCAAACCTGAAAGTTGCTCCCAGAGCACACTTTTTCCAAGGTCACTGTCATTCTCCTTTTGAGTTTCACTGATTGCTGCACAAGTTTGTGATTTAAATGTTAACCTAACCTGCCAGTATTTCTGGACAACCTCAAGCAAGTGACAATGTACAGTGTAAACATTTCAATGATTTCTGTCTTACGTAAACTGACCTAAGCCAATTTTGCTTTTCAATATTTTGGTAAATAATCACGGTCATCTGAAAATAGAGGTAGATAGCAGCTATGGTCTCTTCTTCTACAATTTCATTATCAACTGGTCTGTCTATGAAAGCAAGTCTCAGACTAAATTCTGCTGAACCTTAAACATTTATTTATAAGCAGGCACAAAGTAGTAAACCTGCGTAAGTCCCATGCTCAGTTATCAGACACTCTGATATGTGCTCCACAAGAAACGTTCATGCTAGGCCAGGTGCGGTGGCTCACACCTCTAATCCTAGCACTTTGGGAGGCTGAGGAAGGATTGCTTGAGGCCAGGAGTTTGAGGCCAGCCTGAGCATGAGTGAGACCCCCGTCTCTACCCCAAAAAATATATATATACACATATATATGTATACGTATATATAAATTAGCAGGATGTGGTGGCACACACCTGTAGTCCCAGCTGCTTGGGAGACTGAGGTAGGAGGATCGCTTGAGCCCAGGAGTTTGAAGTTGCAGTGAGCCATGATGACACCACTGCACTCCAGCCTAGGTGACAGAGTAAGACCCCCCCCAAACAAAATAGAAAAGAAAGAGAGAAGTGTTTATGCTGAGGCAGATGCAAACATCTGACAGCAGGATCCAGCAACCACATGGTCAAGTTAGGCAGCAGAAGCCCCAAGAAATGTGAGACAAGTACCAATGACATTTTGACCAGGAGTACTAACTGCTTCAAAAGTGCTGGGCAGCTGGGCTAACAGGTTCCATATGTCTTTAATGCAGGATCAGTGGGATACATACAATCTCTCCAGCCAATCTGAATACTTCTCATTTCCAAAATGGAAGGTTCATACATCTCTTATAATTACTATGCTCTCTGTTATGGCGTGACAGGTGGAATTCTAAGAGGATTCCCAATGACCCATGACCATGTACACCTCCCTTCTCTTGAGTGTGAACGGTACCTGTAACTTGCTTCTAATCAAGAGAATATGGCAAAAGTGAGGAGATGTAACTCCTAAGACCGGTATAATGTATTAATATGGCAAAGGTAAAGAGAGTATATGGATGTAATTATGGTTCCAAATCATTTGTCTTTGAGTAAATCAATAGAGAGTTTCCTTTGGGTGGGCCTGACCTAATCAGGTAAACCTTTTACAAGAAAGTCCAGGCCTTTACTAAAGGAGGAAATTAAAAGAGTTTTCCTCAGAGGGGTGGAGAACCTGTGGGCTTCTGGATCCTTGATTGCAGCCTCAGCCTTCTGACTGAATCCAAATTTTACAGAACAAATACTTTTACTTAGAAGGGTGTGGCAGAGAAAGACGAAGCTTTTCTTGCCTGCATTGGTGCTTAAAAAAGAACAATCTTAAAATCAGAAGACCACAGGTTCCCCACCCCAGCAAGCCACCATGATGTCTATGGATGCAAGAAAATGAATTCTGCCAACAATTACATGCGTTTTGAAGAGGACCCAAGCACCAGATAAGACCTCAGCCTTGACCAACACCTTGATTGCTGGCCGGTGACATACCAAGCAGAGGGCCGGCTTAAACTTCCTTCTGACCCACGGAAACTGGAATAATAAACGTATGTTGTTTTAAGCCAATATGTTCCTGGTAATTTGTTATGCAGCAATAGGAAACTAATACATATGGATCACGACAAAGATATTTGAAATGCTTTAAGCACTAGTGCTGAAATGTGTGCTTCAGGTGCTAACTAACAAGCCCACGGCAGAATTCAAAGTGAATCTACACATGCACCCGCCACATTGTTTTTTCTCAGTTATTTTAAGGTAAATTTCCACATAGACAATAGAGTGCTCTGTTCCACATCGCTGCTCTTAGGCTCTAGATACTCCATCACAGAGTGTGCAAGCTGGAAATCTCTGCAGATGCTGTAAGTCTTCTCCCTGCCTCTCCAATCAGCTTCATTTCTACCACCTTCTTTGTATTATGGATGATAAAACAGAGCCCTACAAAGTTTCCATAGCTTCCTCACCATTCAGTTGAAGACCAAAACTGACAACTTATGTCTTATAACCACCAATTCAAAAATATTTTACTCCACCCTGTTGCAACTCTTCTTATTGCCTTATGATTTCTCTCCTAAACTCCAAGTTAGCCTCACAACTTTTACAGAAAATTATCCTGTGCTCTTTGGAATCCATTCATTCATTCATCAAATATTTATTATCATCTCCTATGTGCAAGACATATTTCTAGGAGCTGGTGATAAATTAGTGAACAGAAGAGACAAAAGTCCATGTCATCATAGACCTTAAATTCTGATGAAAGGAAAATAGACAAAAAGCAAAATCAGAAAAATACCTCGTATATTTGATGTTGAGAAGAGCTAAGAGGAAAAGTAGTTCAGGGAAGGACAAGCGAGCTGTACTTTTCTAAAGACTCTCAGTAAGACTTCTCAGAGAAAGTACCATTTGAGTGACAGCCTGAAGGCAAGAAGGGAGTGGGTTTGGTGGATACTTGGGAGAAAAAAAAAACGCTCCAGGCAGAAGGAAGAACAAATGCAAAGCTTGTGTGTGGGTACAGGCTTTGGAGTAGAAGACCCAGGAAAAGTGAAGGAGGCCCAGGTGGCTGGAGTGGGGTATGTGATGGGGAGGATGGGTCTGCGAGGTAGCAGGAGGACAGGTTTTGAGGAGCTTTTCCTCTCAATCAGGTGGGAAGGCGGTGGAAGGTTTTGAGCAGAGGAGTATCTGGGAAAATCAGCATTCTTTCTTGGGAGTTTTAAATTGGAACCAAATCGGAGTGTTCATGTAGCTGGTTGTACCTTCTACCCACCCTGTGGAAGAGGAAGCAGAGTCTTGTCTGCAGAGAAAAAGAAACAAGTTAGACACACGGAGAGCAGCACAAGTCAGAGGCGGGAGAGAATTCTGCTGCTGTCCCACCAATGCTCCTGTTCTCGTTAAACTCTTCTGGCCCCGCTAACTCACTGCCCTTTTGCAAATGGCTTTGCCCCTCATTTTACTGAAACCAAGCTCAAATATCACCTCCCATGCTCAAAGGCCTATAAGGCTTAATAATTTGAATTTCCAGGTGATTTTGATGCTGTCGATCCATGGGCCATGGTTTGATAAATACTGTTCTATATCTAGCTAGTTTCTGTTATAATTAGGAAGTTTTACCTGACATATATGACTTGATTTTTTAAATCTATTAAAGTCCTCTGGTTAAATATAATGTAAAACATATACCCACAGTAAAAACAATTAACAGCTCATCCAAATATTTTGCCAATTTGGAGCCATTAGGTACGACCTCTAGCAGGTCTAATACTGTTTGAGATGTGAAAATTAATAAAATATTTCAAATCTGGTTTACGTAACTTGGTACCACACACCAGTACTTTTTGTGACACTCTAATGGCATCATAACATCTAGAATTAATGTCATGCAAAATTTCTGTTTGATACTGTTAGCTTGGTTGATGCTTTGCAGTTTACAGAGGACTCTCTGTTGTTCCATTTCAGTAGCAACGCCAAGCGGTAAGCTGGATGAGTATCCTTGTACTCATTTTCCATATAACAAAGCTGAGGCTTGCAGAGGTCAAGGGCTTGCCCCCAGGAGGCCAGCTGGAGCTAGACTCAAACATATGCCAAGGATGCAAGGCCCTTGCCTTCACAGTCTGTTTGCAAAACAGCCTTAAAAAAGAATGAGTGAATTATAAGAATTGCCATGAAATGCCATGAATGTAGGCATTAATGTGCAATGGATATATGGCTTATTCAGTTTCATCGTGACACTCTATATAGTCTCTGTAAGGAACAAAAACTGATCTGTGTCATCCCACATTTGTTTTAATGAAGGGCTATGAGATAGATGCTTGGATAATTTTTGATTTGTTGGTCCAGGATTAACTGAAATCATCACTAATTATGTGGCACAAGTGGGTTCTGCCAGCTGCACTTGAAGCACCCTTCAAGTGCTTCATCCTAAAGGAAAATAAAGTAACTTACGGCAATTGATGAGCACCTTAATTATTTCATTGCTGCACTTACCGGGATCTCAATGATTAAACTTAATAGAATTTCCTGAGTAATGAAGGTCCACACTGCAACTGAGGGGCCTTTTCAGAACTTCAGGAAAGCACAAATTACTTACAAATCTGGCTACAGCTAGATCTGGCCTCTCTACTAAAATGAGGGTTACCAGGTGTCCTACTTCTTTAGGGAATGTGCTACTTTTCAACAAATCTCCCTGCGTATGGGACCCAAAGTAGGGCAGTAAAAATGTCTCTTTTTCTGTGACAAGCCAGTTTCTTCTCTCTCGGTTTGACGCATTTGAGATCCCACAGCTTTCAGTGTCTGAGTTTGAAGTTTTTCTCAGAATGAAGAAGCCCAGAATCTGTCAGTCCCACAAAACTCTTTATTTCCTACAGCAGAAAGTGACCACAGAGAGAAAAACGTCCACCAAGTAGGGTGATGTAGGTTGTATATCCACATCAACAATGTTGGCTGGTTGTGCTTGATGTCAGGTCAGGGGTTGGCTGTGCTCTTCAATAACACCAGTCCTGCATGGAATGGTTTAGTGCAGGATGAATGCTCAAATGCCACCCCTTCCAGGAAGCCCTTCCCAATCCACCACATCCTCCACCTGCCCACCAATACACCTGGCTGAAATTAACCTTTCCATTTCTCTATCCATCCTTGGATATCTATCACTCCTTGTCCACATCTCTTAAAGCAATTATAACAAGCTGCCTAGAATCTTAGAGACTCCAGCAAAACAAACTTCATGATTCCTCCCTCTTCTTACATCTCTCCATGAATTTGGGAACCTTCAACTCATATTTCTAGGACAGATCCCTCTTCGGTCTGACAAATTTCTAGTCATCCTGAAAAGTTCAGACCAAATGTCCTCTGCTTAGCCCCATTCTTCCCACCCCCATACAGTTGGTCTAACTTTGCTTCATGCTCTCAGATATCTACACATTTCTCTACTGTAGCACTCATACTGTAATTAGTGTAATATTACCTTACATATGTATCTTTTTCACTAGACTGAATTCTTCAAAAAAGGCCAAAGGGGCAGTATGTGTATTCCCAACATATTTATGCCACTTTTGTTACCGTAATTACATAATTTGATTACCTATTATAGGAACCAACGGCATGAGTGTTTTATTCTCGTAAAAACTAAGCAGAATGCTTTGTAAACACTAGTAAACACTCTGTAAAGAATAGTATTATTTTGTAACTGCCTACTTTGATGTGATAAAGACAGTTACAAAAGATTGAGATGCAGTGGCTCATGCCTGTAATCCCAGCACTTTGGGAGGCCAAGGCCAGAGGATCACTTGAAGCCAGGAGTTTGAGGCCAGCCTGGGCAACATAGGGAGAACCTGTCTCTACAAAAATAAAAAAAAATTGGAGAAAAACCTGAATGAACCCTGCAATTAGATTGCCTTGCAACAATCTAAAAAAAAAAACGAAACTGAAACTGAAAGTCATACACTATGGGTGTGGTTTAAACAAATGAGAAAACACAAATTTATGAGTGGTGGATCCTTACTTAAAGAAAAACTTCAACTATTCTATTAAAATATTATTGAATGAAAGTATCTGTTTTAGTTAAAATAAAATGTCTATTTATTTTAAAGTTACTTAAAATTCCTGCTTTGAGATTTTGATTCACTGACTACTAGGCATATAATAACAGGGATTCTACTGTATTTTATGTTTCTCTTGATTGATTTATTCATTACTTCATTTGAATAAATATGTGGTGAATACTATATTTGCTTTTATATTATTTAATGCACAACCTGTGTGTTTATGGCACTTATTGTTGACATATGAATGCAGGATATAGTGCTTGGCAATATAGGTACCCAATGATTGAATAATTAATGAATGTGGACCTGTTATCCCTTACTTTGATTCTGTTTTTAAAAATTGTGTCCTCTTCTGACACATCCTCTTACTTGAAAAAATGACAAATTAAAGATCACCTACATATTGTAGGTAGTAAATATAAGTCATGGTATAAAGATACATACATTTTTGTATATTCATTTTCAATTTTATAGTGGGTTTTGTTTGTACATATCACTTGGCACTAAATAGATCTTATATACCTAGAAAAATTTGATATGTTCTTTGTCCTCGGCTAAACAACAAAATAACAAAGACTATGTTTTAGAATTGCTGTTATCCTTCACCATGTTTAAAGAAACACTTGCCACTAGTAACCATCTCAAAGAAATTTGGTGATTATCATTCTGTTTCGTATTTGGGTAAAGTAGAGAATATTGTTCAAGTTTAGTAACAAAAACAATAATAATAACAATGACCATATTTGACATATGGCAAGGCCTGTATTAAATATAAATACTCAACGTCAATTCTCCCCTCTAGACCCAAAAGTATGACAGTACTCCCCATAAAAGTAGACACTGATATTACCCCTATTTTACAGATAAGAAAATGAACTCTTAGAGTGATAAAAACAACTTGTCCAAGGTCATACCAACCAAGAACATAAATAAGTAGTTGTTACTTAATAAATGCATTTGCTGGATTTTGTTAGTCTGTTTGGCAAGACTATTCAACAAGGGGTACAGATACACAGAAATCACAGACTGTGCTCTATGGATGCATACATGAGACAGGAACTAGTCATAATGAATCGCATCTAAAAAATTATTTTTAATAAAAATATTAAAGACACAAACAATGTATTCTATATCCAATAGCCAACTTTAGATAATTTACAAACCAGGTGATGGGGCTTCTGCAAGTCTACAATTTACCAATTCATTATATACCATATCATTTGTCATTTTATGTATTATGGTAAATACTAAGCATAATTAACTTGTTTGGTTTTTATTGCTTAAAATTAACCAGAAAGTTTCTTGATTCATTCTGTATATTATTGAGCACAGTCCTCTGTAGATGGTTGAAAGTTGAAGAAAATACAATGAGACAGTCTGAAGTAGAACAGAATCCTAAATCACTAGTACAGAAGACAACAATCTCTAATAATTTTTGAAAGAAAGTACACTATACATCAACATCATTATCATTCAAATAGAATATAGAAGACAGAACTCAATTCTTCCATGAATAAAATATACTTACTTGGCCATCATTTTACCACCTAACTTGTTTCAACTATGCTTATTTATTCACGGTATTATGGTTGTATTTTGTGATGATCTTTTGTGGAATATTTTGTATTTTAAAATCCTATATCAGAGAGGTTTTGATATAAAGTGAAACCAGAAATTCAAGGACTGGTTAAAAGCCTTTTGAAACCAAAAAGTATTTAAGTACCTAACTTCTTATTGATTTCACATTTATGCACTCTTTAAAAAAGTATTAGATTTGACATTTTTCCTAGCATTATATCTCCTTTTGCAATTATTGTCTTTTCTGTGGTCAGATTGGTCAAGGCCTTATTTCTGCAGATTAAATACTGTTATTTATAACACCTGTAATTTCATAAGGGTTGCAGAATCAAGGTCAAATCTCTTTCCCAATGCCTGCCCCCAGTTCTCTTTATGTTTATCTGGTTCTTCTGAATCTAAGTGTTACAGGTCCAGCAAAATATATCTTATGATCTAAAATAATCATAAATGGCATGTTCAACTCCTAGAGAACTCAAAAGGTCATTACAAATAGTATGGTCTCTAATCACCATCACCTTGTTAAGGATGAGTATATTCTTCACTATTTCTGCAAAGAGCAGATGCAATTGGAATAATCCTGGTCTGAAAGGTAAAACCCCTTTTTTTCTAATTAGGTTTTATAACCAACAGTTTTTGAGACATATCATCATAACTCTAGGATTTTCTTCTTCTCCTCCAGTAATCAGCCACCCTTAAAGAAAGTTGTCATTGAATACGAGATCTAAAACATTTAGTTTTTACTACCTTCCTTTTTTAATCTCTCTCAAATAAATATTCTTCAAAATATCTGTTATTTTTGGATAATCTCTGTCCATTACTAAGGAAAGATGGAAGTAAATAAATATAGGTGAGGAGATTTGTATGAGAGACAGAATCAAGGATAGTGATAATGACATCAATACAACATAAAAGCTAGCATATTAATGAGAAACAAAATTTGCTGTGGGGAAGTAAGTAATATAGAAAGTTTAACTTTGCCTAGCTGAAGCCAAGGAAGCTTTGAAGATTTATCACACCACCTTTCAACCACGTTTCTTGAGAGCAATTTGCCAATATGCATCAAAAAGTTTTAAAAATATATGATCTTTGATCCAGGAAGTCCTCTTACAGAATCTATTTAAAAATCAGAATCTTGACAAATAAATGTACAAATATGTAAGGACCACAGTTTTTAAAACTAAAAAAAAAAATTCTGGAAATAACAAAATGGCTCCAAGTACAAAAATTAGACAAAAAAAAAGATGATCCACTTTATAATAGAATACTATCCGGCCACTAAAAAGATCAGGGAGGTAGAAAGCACATTCACAAAAATGTAAACACCCTGAATTATAATAGGTGATTTTAATTTTCTTCTTTATATATTTCTAAATTTTCCAAGATTTTTTAGTTAAATTTATATTGTATTTGAGCTCCAAATAAACGTTATCATGTTTTAAAAGAATATTTAATAATGTGGAGGATATTCAATGATATAATCAAAATATAAGTACGATTTTAATTTTGAAAAAAAAAAAAGTTTACATGTACCCAGGCACACAAAGAAAGAGGAATGGAAGGAAGGAAATACATGGAAATCTTAAGTTGTTATCTATTGTTAATAAAATTGGAGGTAATTTTTATTATTTTGTTTTAGTTTATATATTTTCCAGATTTTTATTTATTTTAAAATGGAGAAAATATATGTATATTGTTTTAAAAAGCAAAAAATTCAATGTACCTCCTTAGAGTAGCTGAATTCCTTTTCTTGGCTTAAGCGTAAGGCTTCTAAAGCAAACCTGACCTTGGTCAAAGGTCTGAGAAGCAATCTAAGGCTTTTAAGTCATTTAATGTCATCAAATAATGAATACATAAATCCTATAAAGTATTTTAGATTAGGATTTAAAGAAACAACAAAAGAGATCCTGAACAATGGTACTATCTTTATATGTTATATAAAGTATTGGGTGTAAGTGCTTCATGCAATTAAAATATCACAAGAAAAAAATATAAATGGGGAAATAGTACAGTTAAGTTTGTACCTATAGTGTTAATAAATAATTGTAGGAAAAGTCAATAAGCCCATATATTTATGTATGGAAACAGAGCCCATGATTAATGAGCATAGGTTATTCTCCATTTTTGGAGGCTTAACAACCAAGTAGGCCAATTTTCTTTTGTTGCTTTGTGATTTTTGCCACCTGACATAAATAACGTATTCCTAAAATATCATGAATGTAAACAAACTGCCGTAGTGGTGTCTTCCTTGCCTGTCATCAATGTGCGGTGGCTGTACTATAGCAGATCACTTCAACTCAAATAATGATCTTTAAACTCTCCTGTAGTGTATACTGGGGGAAAAAAAGATATTGAAATCCTTAAGTAACTTGGATCCCAGATTATACAAAGGCCAAATTGTGCATGAACTAATTGGGCACAGCAACCTTTACATTGGAAACAAAGTATTCCAAAGGTCAACCTTCCAGAGCATTGTACTTCAGGATCCAACCTTGATCTCTGTCTTTTTTCTTCCTTGTATTATGTTTAGGTTTATGCTATAGCAATTATATTTCCAAGGTCTGCTACATTACTTGGATATTCTGTTTCTCTGCGTATGCCTTCTCTCTAGAGAAATACTAAAAGCTGGATCACCACCTTTATTTTAGCTTCCCATTAATGCAGCAGGTTGGAGCAGCAAAAGGAGATGACAGTGGAATTGATTACATTCTATTTACACAGGGTAGGATGAGAAGAAACAAGCTTTTAATGAATTGGCTGAAGTGTTCTAAATTCAAAAATTTTTTTCCACATTTTTGCAAAGCTAATTGAAACCAGACACAAAACTTTGTAGCCAAACTACCTAAGGGTGGTTGACGCGATTCCTTCTCAATTGTTTCTGACTTTCACTGCTATTTATCTGAATAAAGGAGCACCATAGAACTTAGAGCTATATTTTTATAATAAACTAGCTATGCTAATTATGCTGAACTAGACTGTTACCAGATGGATATTAACATAGGGTACTTAAGAACTAGTTGAGATTGAAGAGCCACCAATGAGGGGACTCTCTGACACCAGTTAATCAATTCAGCCAAATTAATGTATGTGTATCGGTAAAAGCACAATCCTGGAATGCATCTCAGATTGACATTTCTAAATTTTAACTGAAAACTACATGGTCGCTTATCAAAGAAAGTCACTGTGAAAAATGTTCCCTCTTAAGCCAAATAAATAAATGTTTATGCCACTGATGAGTACAGCCACTGGGAAATCATCATAACCTGCTTCAGGGATTAGAACACTACATTTGAGAGTGTAATTAAATGCATAAAAGTGCTCAATCTTGAATTGCTACAAAATATAGAAGGCATTTGGAAATGTTTTATGAACCATATTTTTGTATGTGTGTGCTCCTACTAAACATAAGATATATATTTGTTGCTTTTGCATAATGTGTTCTGACTGCACACTTCCTAGAAGATGACATTTACCTAAGCCGAATATTAATTCTCAGTCTACATTATGGCAAAGAATGACTAATGATATAGAAAATACTGAAAATCATCTCTTTCAATATTAATTTCAACTTTCTGGATTAGGAGAAGGGTTTATCTAGAACATTTAGGCTCATTTACTTATAAGAGTGGACAAAAGAAAATCACTCTATGTATCTAAGCAACACTGTGTAGTATGATGAGTAGTTGACATCACGTTAGTAAATGTTTTTGTTAAACCCCTACCTTCTGATTTTTTAAAAAATATTATTTTAAATTACTTTTGTTAGACATTTTCCTTTTCTAAATTTCCTATTTTATTCAGAAGCTTGGACCAAATCAAATGATAACCCAAAGTAAACAAAGCTCTTTTGGTGAGGCACAAAACAAAAAAAAACCTAATATATTTTGTTGTTTTTAATAACCAACATGACTTAGAAATAATTAATAAACGAAATTGTGAAGCACCTGGAATCCAAATGTCCAAATCATGGGTGTATTTTATAAAGCTATTAAGTAAGAATAAAATCAGGTAAGAAAATTGTTTAAGGCCTTTAGCTTATTATTGAGGATCTAGTGAATCTAGAAAATGAGGATGAAATGATGGAGCTAAAGTAGTTTAGGAAACATAAATGTCTACCAGTCACATCGTATTACAAATGTGGAAATCTGTATACATGGTATATACAACATTTACGTCATATATAACATTTATGTTATAATGTTATGTATATAATTATATAGGTTTTTGTATTTTTGCTAATTAGATGTGTGTGTGTATATATATATAATGTGCACTTGTGTGCATGCATAAATAATGTTTATGGAGATAGCCTGAAGCTTTACCTAAAATATTCCTATTTCATATTTGATACTGTTGATAGGATTATTTAACAGAGAGACCCTATGGACACAATTCGTGGAGACCAATAATTGGCTAGTGTAGAAAGGATTTTTTTCCCCTTTATGTTGTGGCTGCCCAAGTGTTTTGAATCCCGTATCGTGAAATCCCCTGGTGAGTGCCCTATGTACTAACTGAGTGATCTGAACCCCCAATTCCTAAACCCTTTGGTGCCAACATTACGTCATCCATTTGCAATATTTCCTGTTTACAATCTACCCTAAGCTTCCAGGATTTTCCTCACTCTGATAGATACAACAGACATATTTTATGTATTTGTCATTAATTGTAAGTTTTAGCAAGTGAAATTGCTATCGTATGTTGGGACTACATGTGTTTACAAAATCCTTGTGTCGGTTACCAAAATCTACCACTTAGCCTACTTTTATCTCACACCAGTAAAGACTTCTGGCCCCATGCCATCCAACTGAAGAAGCAGCGAAATCCTCCCAGAGTGTTAGCCTTTTTTCTAACCCCCAGGTCAGTTATGGGTTTCAAAAGTAGGTGTAGAGGAGCAAAGGAGAGTTTAAATTATTAGAAATTGTTTTTGCATGAGTTTTTATTATTGAAACTTTTAAAACTTGGGAAATATATAAAATTATAATGAAGAAAATTAATAATAATCCAGTTTCCCAAAGATCACCCAAGCTAATAAGCTGGTTACTTTCTTCCAACTACAGACATACGTTCACACACACACAAACACACACACACACAATTTGGTATGTTACCAATTAGCATGTCATGATCATTTTTCCCTTCTCATTCAAAATTCCTCAAAATCATCCTTTTTGGGGGGCTATGTAAAATTCCATAATATGGATCAACTGCAATTTATTGCTAGTCAATAGTAATGGAAGAAACATTTCACTGGAAGGCCTGGATTACATAGCCTAGTCATAGCAAAGTAAGGGCATTAGTAGAAAAGTCAATATTTTTGATGCTGTTTTTTTTTCTTCTGAAAATTTTATTGGGGGAAAACTACAAAACACTTACAGTACAATGTTTACAGTCACAATTTGTAGTGAGCTGATTTCCCAAAATATATTACCACTCAAGTTGACTTATCTTGTTACATTCAAAAATCTACTCTGTCAAAGTAG
>CAUYRT010065954.1:0-95489 GCA_963574885.1 Lepilemur ruficaudatus
AAGAAGACAGAATAATGGCCAAAAAACATATAAAAAAATGTTCATCATCTCTAATCATCAGAGAAATGCAAATCAAAACCACAATGAGATACCACCTAACCCCAGTGAGACTGGCCTCTATCAAAAAATCCCAAAACAACAAGTGCTGGTGAGGACGTGGAGAGATAGGGACTCTCTTACACTGCTGGTGGGACTGCAAAGTGGTGCAACCTTTGTGGAAAAGAATTTGGAGATTCCTCAAAGAGCTAAAATTAGAATTAACATTTGATCCAGCAATAGCATTATTAGGCATCTACCCAAAAGAGCAAAAGACATTCTATGATAAAGACATCAGCACCCGAATGTTTATGGCAGCACAATTCACTATTGCTAGGTCATGGAAACAACCCAAGTGCCCGTCAATTTATGAGTGGATTGTTAAAATCAGGCTGTGATTTTCTTTTGCCTGAAGTTTTAACAATGCTGCTTTTAGGGTTTTTTGTCCCTCAGTCAATTAACTCTTATATTAATCTTTCTAAAGTTCAATTTCAAACATGTTATTCTGACTTCAACATCTCCTATTGCCTATGAAACAACACTCAAATTTATCAGACTAATACTCTGTATCTTCACGATGCATTTTATCAGCCTACTACTTACTATCTCCAAGATGGATTTTATCTTCTCCTTCTGATCTTACCTAACTAGACGATTCTCATCACCATACAAAACAAACATGCTTTTATTTCTATCTTACCAAAAAAACGTGCAAAAGAAAGGAAAATCATGAATGGATCCATTGATCTCCCTGCCATCTTCTTTCAACATAGTAGGTATGTTGATCATTTAAAAAGACAAATCAAATCAGTCTTCTCTTCTGGTCAGACTCCTCCAATAGCTCCTCATTGTCTCTGAGTAACAGTTAATGAGCTTACTACCTTGTCTAAGCCCTAAATAACCTGGCCTCGCCTCTGGTTCCTGCAATACCACTGTCCTATTCAGAGCTTGCTTCTAAGTTAGGGCTTTTGTGCTGGCTTGTTCTCTTTTCTTTTCTTTATTTTTTCTTTCTTTTCTTTCTTTCTTCCTTCCTTTCTTTCTTTCTTTCTTTCTTTCTTTCTTTCTTTCTTTCTTTCTTTCTTTCTTTCTTTCTTTCTCTTTCTTTCTTTCTTTCCTCTCTTTCTCTGTCTCTCTTTCTTTTTTCTTTTTATTTTTCTTCCTTCCTTCCTTCATGAAGGAAATTAGAAATATTTTTACCCCAAAATATGGCATTTTTACATCTTGGATTGACTGAAAAAGCCTCAAGTTCTTTCTGATCATCACCCTGCTCCATCCACTCTCCCAAAATCTTTGAAGTTTCTTTATCTGCCTGAGATCCAAACCCACCAAGGAAAACAACTGTCTTTCCCTCCCCTCCCTGTTACCTCAGTATCCATTTTGGGAAGGAAGATCAAGAATGCAGCCTGATCTGGCCCAATCCATTTGAAAAATAATACCTGTCTCTCAGGTTAATTTAATTTCCAAGAAGAATCATTTACAAGTCTCTCTGTTGCTCCCCATCCATTCATTTTTCCAAGTGTCTATTCATCCTCCCTAGTAACCATTTATTGCCTCTCAACAGAATTACCTACATTCCATACCCCAAAATGAGGTAAACTTCTGGACCCCACTGGAATATTGGGTAATCAATATTCTCCCTGTGTGCACAGTAAATAAATTTGTAATCTCTTTCTCTTATTCATCTGCCTTATTGAGAGTTGATCTTTCAGCAAATCTTCCAGGGGCAAAGGGGAATTTTTCCCTCCCTCCCTCGCTCTCTTCCTTCCTTCCTTCCTTCCTTCCATGTTTTTCACTCACACATCTATGTGATTAGCTCAGGTTTTGATTCAAAAGTCACCTTTTTAAAATGACATCTCCCATTTCCACTCTTTACCCCTCAATTTTTTTTAGCCAAGCTTTGTCATGAGCATATCCCCAAATTTTATGTTTCTATTTTTTTGTGTTCTTCTTTATAATTTTCTACTACAATACATATTTAAAACTCTATATCTTGTATAGTATCTGTCATCTCCATAGACTGAGGGCACGGGTGTTTTGTCTGTTTTGTCCACAAATGCTCCCCAGCACCTAGAACAGAGTCTAGCACATAGTGTTCAATAATTAATTATTGAATGAATAAATTACTTTCTGCCTTTCATCCTTTGCTCCAGGAAATTATAGGTATGCTGTCTCCAGATACACTCTGTAATTTTTTTTCTTCCCTTCTTTGGCTTGGCAGCTTCTTCCTTTGCTGGAAACATCTATCATCCTTTCCCTAACTCTCTGCAAGGCCACATCTCTTGCACCTTTTCCCCCTCTTCAAAAATTTTACATCGTCGGTTGCAACTTTTTAATACCTTTTCAACCACAGGAGTTCTTAGCCTTATTATGATTCCTGTCATAGATTGACCACAGCTGGAAGTAATCTCGCTCTTCTCTGAAAAGGAGTCGCCTTCCAGCAAAGTGTGCATCCTCCGAGCACTGAGCCCTCTGCCTTGTTATCCACTCTGAGCCCTGCAAATAAAGTCTATGATATTGTCTTTAGTCCTGATGCACTATAGATTTGATTCTGTTGTTATTGTATTATACTGCTTGTCTGTCTGTCTGTCTCCTTGATTTCCTTTTTATCATTCTTTTCATTTCTTTTGTTTTTGTAACCTAAACCTACAGAGAGCTCCCCTAGGATCTTTGTGTATTTCTACTGCTTCAGTTAGTTGCCTCTTCTCTCTCTCTCTCTCTTTCTCTCTCTGTTTCTTTTACTCTCTTAATGGAATAAGTAACCATTGAAGTGGTTTTTAAACTGTGGTCTTCAGAGACCTGGGATTTTGCAGAATTTCTTGTTTTAGAGATGGAGGGGGCATTAAAAATATGGAGTTCCTAGAACCTTTTCACAGCCCCAGCCCCACACCTGTTTCTGCCGTGCCTGTTCAATATACTAGGACTATACACACATGTGTGTGCATACACACATACACAGACACCTTTTCTTTGATAAAATGATTTTATTCTTAAAGATATTTTTAAAAATGGATTATATGACCCACATTTGTCCCCAAATTTTCAGTTTCAAATTTCCTTTAGAACCAAATACCAGAGCCCATTTCTGATTCCTTTTTCAAGTTGAGCTCCAAGTTATTATCATTGTCTAGGATCAAGTTCTTCCAAATAAAATCATAGGTAATAGAGCCACAAGGATAGATGCTTTTGGACTTCTTGTACAGCATCTTCTTTTTACAGATGATGAAAATAGGCTCTAAGTAGGGTTGATTTGTTCACATTCACATAGTTACTTAGTAACTAAACTCAAAAGATGAAAAATAAGAAATGAGTTTCCAAGAAAAATGCACATTCCACACTCCATCTTGCTAAAATAACCAGTATTTTCTTTTACCTTATGTTAGTCTGAACTATTTCTCAGTCCATCGAGAAGTAAAACTTGGCTCAAGTTAAATCAAGGATTTGCCAAACATTCTGCTTTTCATGGGCTAAGCTTCCTCATGGTTATTTTCATAGCAAAAAGAAGATTCCTAGTCATGTTTGATCTAGGCAAGTTGCCAGTTTTAAAGTCTGTGTTATGGTGATATAAGAGTAAAGTGAGAATAAGAAAGCAACAGAAAACAAAGCCTAAGAAGGAGAATTATATAGGAGATGTGTGAGTGAGAAATAGTTACCTGTCAGCTCCAGGAGAATCAAAAAATCAACAAGGTCTAATAGAAAAATCATGGACTTTAGAAACATCCACATGAGCTTAATGACGTTGGGCAAGCTACTTAATATTTCTGAGCTTTGGTTTCTCATCAAACATTAAAATGGCAACAATAATAGTATTGTGTATAGATTAAATTAGGTAAATTATGTAAGAGACACTGCCTCAGAGTAGTCTCTTAATAAATGGTAGGTATTGGTAATTGAGTAACATAACTAGACTAATAATGTAAAATGAGCAGAGAACATAATACATTGTTAATGTGACTTCTAATGCCAGACACACACACTGAACAATCTTACCTGGCTCTGTTATAAATGGTCATGTCGACTGCATATTTATGATGACACTCTAACAGCCCCTAATGCCACACCAGTATATCTGCCTCCATTAGCCTTAATGAGAAGGTGTCTAGCACACAGCCTAAACCAAATTTTTGTTTCTCTATCTTTGAATTGATACAAATGTGGTATCTATCTTATAATAGTCTTTGCTTGCAACCTTGTACAGATCTTCTGATGCTGTGTGACTATGTTTTATTTTATTCAGTTAGTTTAAGCAGAAGGAACAAAACAGACCAATGTACCTATGCCATCTCTTCTTCTGAGCCAAAATCAAATGCCTCGGTGAGATTAATGTGATTTATATGCAGATTCTTGGAAGGAAGGAGGAACTGCTGACCTCCTGTTCCACTGCCTAGAATCTCCCTGGACTCTGGAACAGGGAGTTTAAAATATTAATGCCTTGAATAATAAATTAGAGTACATAGTAAATGAGGTATGAGCACAACAATTTTAATTAGTTTCAGGCACATTTTAATGATTGTTTGGCTATTAACTCCAGTAAACATAAAAATGCAAGGGGAAAAAGATGTATGAGCTCCTTATTACTTAGCTTTGTTTTAACTGAAGCCTTTGCAAAGATGTATATCATTTTAATTTTGGTTCCAGAGGCTTTTATGTAAATTAATTGCATTGGAGAATTGGCAAGAACATTTTATTCAATTTGGAACAGCAGTGATTATAAGCTTTACATTAATATAACAACAATTTAACAATGGCTGATAGATGGGCCACAGCCATGCAATTATCAAAAGTGAGCCACTCTCTTGATCTCTAATTAGGTCTATAAGCAAATAGAGTTTTGCCGGCACTAATT
Source organism: Lepilemur ruficaudatus (assembly GCA_963574885.1). Classification (NCBI taxonomy): domain Eukaryota; kingdom Metazoa; phylum Chordata; class Mammalia; order Primates; family Lepilemuridae; genus Lepilemur; species Lepilemur ruficaudatus. The sequence continues at coordinate 4,880 of CAUYRT010065954.1, forward strand.
GCCATATTAAAGCTGGCAGTGAGGTAGCAAGTGAGCTCACGTTAAGGTAGTCAGCACAGGGTGCCATTTATCCAAAGATTTTTCTATTTTCTGATTTAATCAAATATGTAATTCAATTATGTGCATTGTGGAAATAGTCAAGTGAATTGGAAAGCATCTCCTGCTTGCTCTACCTAACCATGTATCTTGCTAACTGCAGACATCCATGCTCCAAGTTCAAAACATAAGCATTATGTTAAATTTTTTGCCCCATCATCCATACTGACTGTTCAGATGCCTGTCTTCTAATAGCTCCGACTCAGTGCCTAGAATGTCTTGTGCTATGTGCCAGACAAACGCACGGGTAGAAGATGTACAATGCCTTGATTTGGTGCTCCATTTTAGTAGAGATTAAAAAGCACTCAAAGGGGATTTGGAAGCCATTTGAGCACCAGGCTAGATATTGTGGGACCAATTTTTAAAAACCCAGGAAATCCTTTGATTGCTGTCAGTCTTCGCCTAAAAGCTTGGCCCATTATGTAACAAAGACGGTTTGTTTTATTTTCCGCTCTGGCTTATTCCAATATTTACATCAATAACATTTAAAAGGAAAAGAGATTTTTATTTAGGCAGCACAGTGAGTTTATACTAAATCTGGAAAAGGCAATTTTCTAGTGAAGAACTTGTAAGAAAAGGTCAGTCTAGAGAGACAGCAAACAGAGTAGATTTTAAGTGTTCTCACCACTCACACAGAAGATAAGTATGTGAGGGAATTCAAAGGTTAATTATCTCAATTTAGCCATTCCATGGGATATACGTACGTCAAAACATCATGTTGTGCGCTGCAATTATATCCAATTTTTATTTGTCAAAAATATCATGTAACTGTGGTTTTCTTTTTTTATTTCAGAATATTACAGGGATACAAACGTTTTGGTTACACAAATTGTTTTTGTACAGTTTGAGTCCAAGTTATAAGTGTGTCCATCACCCAGACAGTGTGCATTGTACCTATTAGATGTGAATTGGCTCATCATGTCCTCTCCCCTCCCAACCGCTTGATTTCCATTGAGTTTTACTTCCATATGTACACATGAATGCTGATCAATTAATTTCAATTTAATAATGAGTACATGTGGTGTTTGTTTTTTTAGAAGGAAACTAACTTCTTTAAACACTCATCTAACTAGAAAGAACAAACTCTCCTACCCCCTTCAAAATAGAAATTGATTGACTTGTCTATGGCAAAGAACTTACTATAATCCTATCAAGGAATAATTTCAAAACTTTGACCAGGTCTTTTGTACCCTTAGTAGCATCCATGAAGAGAAATAAGGTACAAAGTCCCCAAAGGACAGACTTTGAAAGCAGGAAATAATTATTTGTGCACAAGTATGTGAAATAGTCATACCATTGTACAGAATGGCACCTTGAAACATACGGGGCAGTTAGAAAGATATATATTCTTTTCTCTTTTATGGGTTTAGGCATCACTGTCACTAATAATTACTATTTATTCAGGGAAATTGCATGTGTTTGGGTTTGCATGCACTTGCCCTTGACTTAACAATTACTCATTGGACAATTAAGAGGGTGAATAGCTGTGCCTGTAACTCACACAGAGCGAGATCTCAGAGGAAGATAAGTCTCATTGTTTTTGTGTCAGGAACAGAGTGTGCTGTGCCACTTGAGAGGGCAAAGTTTCCTCTGAGCTATTCCTAAGGCTTGAAGTATCAATGACCAGCTGTGACAAAGCTGGTAGAGCCTGATCTCCCCCTGTCCATCACCTTGTTTTACTAGCCCAGACCTGTGCAACCTCAGGATAAGGGATAGAGCTCCCAAAAGATGTATATCCATTTGCACAGTGAAGATTAGAGGAAAAACTTAGAGGGAGAGAGAGAGAGAGAGAGAGAGAGAGAGAGAGAGAGAGAGAGAGAGAGAGAGAGATGAATCTATGAGCAGGGGAGCAAGATCAGTGTCCTCAGGAGAACATCCCAGCAGAAGATCAGTTTCATGGGTGTAGGCACACAATTTGAAGATTTCTCCTTTGTGACGGTTCACCCAAATGATCCCAGTCCTTCAGCAAAATCATAAATACTCATATAGCCTTGTAGGATTGTGTTGTGGGAATTAAAATGATACAAACAGCAAAGGAAAGTACGGCCTCTCCTACAACTTGTGGTCTGGCACTCATGAGAAGAACACTGCATCTTATTGCCGACCTGTGTCTGGAAAACCTTCCAGATGCTACCTGGCAGCAGGTGATCACCTGCTATGCTGCTGGGAGAGGCCAAGGAGCAGCTTCTGAGAGAGCATCTTTCTGGAGGGTGGGCTGGAGGCAGGTCACCTTTGCAGGTGTTTGGGAAGAAGGGAGATGCTGTGATTCTATCCAGTTTATATGATCTCAGTACATAAAAATAAACCTTCAGTATGTGTGTGTGTGTGTGTGTGTGTGTGTGTGTGTGTGTGTGTGTGTACCAGAAAGGGCATCTGATATCTGATCTGGGGCAAGTGCCATTTAAAGTGTTATATTTTCTGGCAGGTCCAAATTTGATAACTTGTCACAGAGTTATTATTATTTTGTCATGGTGGACACGAGTGATTAGGAAGGGGCTGCTGTTTCTAGTCTGGTGACAATTCCGGCAATTTACTCTTCACCTAAGGAGTGTTCTCTTTGCACTTTGATAAAAATTTAAAAAGTATTAATTTACCTTTTGACTACCCACTGCATGCCAGAATCTTTGTCAAATATGTGTATATATACACATGCATATATATGTATAATATCTTTAATTCTCATGATATCACTAAAATGTAGGTATTATTATCTCTATAAATAAACTGAGGTGAAAGGAGGGTAAATAGCTGTTTAAGAAAATGATGAAGCTGACATACAAACTCAGGGCGGGCTGACTGCCCCACCTGTGCTTCCTTTTAGCAGGTTGTTTTCCTGCCAGATATGTGGTGTGGCTTGAGGCATGTCACATCCTTAAGTAGACTATGCCAGCAATGAGATATAAATGATGCCAAAATCTTATCCTTCTGTCTGCTAGCAATAGAGTTGTTTTTACCCATGGGTACACAGAGGCCCATGGCGGTGATCTAAGGGGCACCAAAATGCTTATCCTTCCCTCAAACCTGCCAGAAAGTCTAAAAATTGAAAGCTCTAAAAGTCTAATAGTCTAACATGATGTTTTGGTAAAGTATCTGTTTGGGTGACTGGAAAGAACACTGTCTCATAGTGGTTAGAACAGCCAGGTTCTTGGGCTTCACACTCATTGTTGATAAAAGGAAGTTTCTAGAATAAATGGTCTTCAAATTTTCCTCTTGTTATAGAGTTCAATATGTCTTTGATGTTATTTGTATTAAGGTTTTGTGTCTTTCTGGAAAGATAACATATTAACCTCTCACAGATTAGCAGGACTAATACCAGCATATTCACCTCTTGCCATCACCTACAAAGAGCAGCCCATAGGCTAATGGGATAGAACGAGTATATGATCACAGTGAGGTTATGCATCAGGGAAAGATCGAAAGAATGAGCCATTTTTGTGGGAGGGTAGTTAAGACACTGTTGAATGCCACTCTGGCCTCCCTAGAGAGTATGTGATATCTCTGGAGGCCAAGAAGACGAAATACAGAGCAGTAGAACAATATGCGCAGGAGTAAAAACAGCCAGTCCTAGGGAAGAGAGATGGGCAAAAGAGACAGCTATATTTCTATATTTTGAAATTGTACCTTGAAGTAGTCCTGCTTGGCAATAATGCCCAGGCAACATAAAAATGTAGAGTTTTCACTCTCAGTTTTGATTCCATCTTTTAAAAAAATTATGTCTTCCTTGTTGTCTGCTTTTCCCCCCAAGTCCTTGACCTGTGGACCATTACTAACTAGCATAGTAAGAAATCCCTGACGCTAGAATCAGCTGAGAAGTCAAGCAGCCAGTGGAAGTGGGACTACCTGGCTTCATGCCTCCCACCCTAGCCTTGTCTTAGTGCTTCAGAGTTCTAGCAAGGTCTTCCTCCCAAATCCTATTGCCAATTTACTTGGCAAGAGAGACACGCATCGTTGGACTAAGGCTAAATGGTCATCTTTCTCATTTTAATGTTCTTGCCCTTAATTAATAGTTGAGTCTTTCAGACCTTCATTTGTTACACTTAAGTGAATTTTGTAATTGGCTTTGCCTCTCAGTGAGGGTTGTTGCCCCATCCCAGTCCAGAAAAGCAACCAATTAGTAATTAGTTCTAGTTCCCCATTCTTTCCCACTTCCTTGCCCTATTTCTAACTGCGTCAGCGCAATGAATACAACCCAACAAGATCATAAGCTGGGCGCTGCTTAAGTGCTCACCAAGTCTTCAGAGCTTCACTAAGTAAACTGGCACTTACTCAGTGAGAAGATTATTGAATTTATTAAGCATTTGGCCCAATACAGCTCCTAACAAATGCATTTCGAGGATATGCCAGTCCTGGTGAGTGAGTTAAAGACTCATTATTTGGACTGCGAGTGTCCTCGCGTGAAAACTGTGATTCTTGTCAAGTCCATTAGCTGCTTTGCAAAACAAGAGCTGTCATTTCATTAAGCAGCTCCACACATATCAACAGCTCCAGGGTGAATTCTGGTCACTTCTTGTCTATGTCACAATTCTTTCTGAAAGCTGACTTTCCCCAGTGCACGCCAGCAGCCTGTAAGTCTCCATTGTACAAGGAGATGCCATGGATCTATCGGAAGGAGTAGCAATTGATTTAAAAATCATAGAAATTTAGATTTTTAAAATCTTGTCTTTTTAGTCTAATATTAATGTATTAAGAAAGAAAGAAAGAACAAAATAAAAATGGAAATTCAAGCATTAGGTGGTCTAACCCAGTCCACTTTTTAGTTAAGGGCAGAATACTGAGTAGAAACCAGACCTTCTGTTCTCCAACCCAGTATTCTTTCTGAGAAATCACAGAAGCCCTTCTGATGGCCTTCCTATGTTAATTTCTTTAGCTCTCCATTTCCTTAATAAATATTTACTGAGCCCTTCTTTTATGCCAGGTACTATTTCAGTGCTGGAGTTACGTCAGCGAACAAGACTCAGTTCCTACTTTCGTGGCACTTCAGTTCTGGCTAGCTAGACCATTAATCAACTTAAAAGTATGATATCATACAATGCTACATAAAATAAACTAGGGTAATGGAGACAGAGAATAATGAAGTGCCCTTTAAGATAAGAGGTTAGTAAAAGCTTCTTTGATGCAGTATTGCAAGAGCAGTGATCTGGCTGAACTGAGGGTGAAAAACAAGCCACACAGAGAGGAAAATTACAAAGGCCCTGAGGCAAAAATAAATGTTATGTGTTTGTGTTCACAGACTGGCAATGAGGCCAGTGTTTCCAGAGCTGTGAGGGTGGCTGAGGATAGCAGGAGACGAGTGCATATTTATAAATAACGATCATTTCTAGTTCCTATATGAGTGGAATTGCACTTCCAGTGAATACAGAAAAAGAACAATTATCCTATCAAGAAAACTGATAAGTGACTACAAAATCTGGAAATATTAAATTTTCTCAATAAAAAAAGAAAAGCCAAATTCAATTCAACAAATGACACACTGAGGCCAATATCGTCTCTTAATTTCAGCCTAAACTGACTGAGCACTGACCATGTGCAAGGCACTCTACAGCAAAAAGACTAAGTTCTTTCTTTACAAATGAGTGGGAAAAAATAGAACAAGCAAAATAAAAAGATTAATAAAACAGAATGCGAAGTACCGTGGTAAATGTCAAAAGTGCTGAGGAGGTTCGACGGGAGGATGGAGCGCAGCTTGCTGAAAGATGCAGACAGGTATGATGTAGAAGGTGACACACAGACTCGGAGTAAACAGACAGCAGGAGGTTGACAGGGAGGGACAGGTGCCTGGGAGTCCACTGCAGGCTAAGGAAACAGCATTAGCAAAAGGTAGAAAAGTGGGGAAGTGAGAGCTGTATCTTGGAGCAAGAAATCCAGATTTGTTAGAACATTGGATGAAAGAATGTGCTAGATTAAGTTGAAAAGATAATGCAGAGCTTTAATGCTTTAGTTGGGTACTTAAACCTGATTAATTAGACAATACAGAACTACTAAAGGGTTTGCCATGACAACAAAGAAAATGAATTGGATTTCCCTTATTTCTTCATGTAGTTGTCATTGAGGAATTTGGGCATATTAGCTCTTTTCAAACTTTTTCAAGCTTTGGAACTTTTTTGCTCATTGAAATCTTTCAAAGGACCCCTTATCTATAGACAGGTAAAAATAGAACTTATTTGTTTAAAATGGGATAAGAATTCCTAACCTCTTAACCTCTTTCCTTCACATCTGAGGAATTCCCCATGGCATTTTTCAAGGAAGCTTGGACCACAAGAAACACGTTGAAAAACATTGAGCCAAAGCATCTTGAATCTACTTTAATTTTCCAACCAACTTTTTAGAAGAGATTAACTTTTCAGTTGGTAAAAAATATTGCATTACCTTTTTCTTGTCTTAAAAGGTATTCCTTTCAAAAACCAAAGTGTTGCCAGCATGCACACACTCTTACACCCCCGCCCATTTTAATGCTCGCGGTTGGGCCATGGAACACGCTGTTGTCTACATAACTGAGACCAAGCAGAGCATGGGAGTCACTCAGATGAGCTTGTTTATAAGAATCTCAGGATAGTGCAAATGGATTTTTCAAAGAGATTTCACAAACTCTGGAAAACATGAGGAAATTTCAGCCAAAAGTTAATATGATCTATTCTTTGTAATAGCTTGTTTTCTCACCACGAGCTCCCTCATGTTTTTGCAGATGTTCATCCTGTGAGTACCTGAAAGGGGAAGTGGAGATGAGGTCAACAGTCATCTTCATTGGCAGCTGACATTAAAAAGAGCAGAAATGAATTCAGATTCACCAGCTTCCCAACACCTACATCTTAACTCAGAGTTTGGGTGTGAATTAGCAGCAGAATATTGATTTGTGCTTCAATCTGTTCAAATGTGTCACTCTGGATCAAAAAGAGAAAAATCTGAAGAATTTCTCAAATTTGAAGAGTTCTCACGAATGATGTTTTTCTCTCCGTTTTTCTCAGTTTCTTCTGTGTACTAACCAACTGCTCTGGCTTCCCCCAGAGAATGCAGACACCTCTCTAAAAAGACAGATGCCTGTTGTGGTTGCTATCAATTCTGGGTGCCTGCCAGGACACCCCTATAAATACAGTCCTGCTCTGTGGAGTTGGTACAAGATTGCAGAGGCGCCATCAGGACATGGCATGATTTCATGCTGCAGTAGTGACAGTGGGCTTCAATCAGCTGTGCCCCACTCAGAAAGTTGTTTTTTTCACATGAACACACACAAGCTCTAGCAGAGTCGAGTCTCCAAAATTAATTCTACCAGCCTCCAAAGTTGAAGCAGAAAGATGGCATGAGAACTTAACCCCAGGGAGAGTCTTCCTTGATCTGAACCTTTCCCATGTCAACGTTGGTCCAACCAGCCCCAAAGAGCAGACTTTGTGGTTTATGTAGCTTTGAGTTGTTTATTCCTGTATTCAGCCTACACCTGATTGGAGAATTTATTCTTCTTTCTTCCCAAAGGTGGGTATGGCCATTTACATTAGAGTGAGGTAGCCCAAGGAAGAAGAAATAAGTTAGAGACCATGTTTTGCTTTGCCAAATAGTATAGATAAAATCATGAATTCTAGGCTCAGGCCCTGTTGTAATTACTTACTAATTCCATGATATTTTAGCTATTAATATTTTAAGGTTCCTGAGCATCTAATTCTTTGTCAGTGAATTGGGGAAAAAAATAATCCCTACCTCATCTGATGACTGTATATATTAGGTGACTAAACCATAGGAACCCACTTGGAAAAGTCTAAAGTTCAAGCACTTAAGTTAAAACACACTTAAACTTGGGAAACCTGCGGTGACATCATACTGAAACACTGTTCAGCAAAACACCCGATGTTTAAAGTGAATCGCTCACACATCCTCCTGTCTCACCTCCAGTGGGGAAAGTGGCCAGAGGAGTTATGTGAATGAAGTGGAAAAAAATAAATGTATTCTTGCTGAATAGACTCAGATCTTATCAGTGTTTACCGCCAGAAACAGGGACCTGCCAGCACTTGGACTATGAAGGAGACAAAACAAAGTGGAGAGGCAGAGAACGTTGCCACTTGTTGATCAGTGAAAAGGAAGACCAGAAGATTGACCTTTTAGTGGTCCTTGCATTGTCCTTGACTCTGCCTTCTAGAAGGCTCTACGGCATGTGCGCATGTGAGAGCCGGGGAGTGCAGAAATGTGGAGGAACCCGCAGAACTCGTGGATCCTCCAACTGGCATATCCACATTATCACTTATACATATTGAGCTCCCAATTTTGTTTTTAAAAAAGAAAAGACTAATTGCTACAGTTTGGACGTGGTTTTTGCGGCCCCACCAAATCTCATGTTGCAATTTGATGCCCAATGTTGGGAGGTGCGGCCTGGTGGGATGTGTTTGGATTGCAGGGGCGGATTTCTCCTGAAAGGCTTGGTGCCATTCTCCAGGGAGTGAGCTCTCATTTTTAGTTCCCACGAGAATTGATTGTTGAAAAGATCCTGGCACTTCTCCTCCTCTCTTGCTTCTGCTCTCTGGCCAAGTTATCTGCACATGGGGCTCCCCTTAGCCTTCCGCTATGAAAGGAAGCTTCCTGAGACCCTCACCAGAAGCAGATGGTTGTGCTATGCTTCTTGCACAGCCTGCAGAACCACGAGCCAAGTAAATTTCTTTTTTTTATAAATTCCCCAGCCTCAGGAATTCCTTTGCAGCAAGACAAACAGACTAGGATACTAGTGGTAAACAAATCCCACAGCAAAGCTCTTTATTCTTCAGTCTTTACTTGAATACCACCCACCATTGACAACTATCTCACTGCTTCTTGGGACAATTCTTCACGTCTAGGGATAGCTTTAACTATTAGGAAATTTTCATTTATTGAAAAGAAATCTCTCTTACTCATTCATCTTATTTCTGTCATTCATTCATGGCATCTGTAGAATCTAATCCCTCTTTTCCATGATAGACTTTCAAACATTTGAAGTCTGCTAATTTGCCATTTCTTCATTTCTTCCTGGTCCTAGGCATCCAGTGATGCATTCTCAGATGACATGGTTTCTAAACTTCTTACCACTCTGCTACCTGTAATATGGAAGTTCTTCACTTTGTGTAGGTGCAGGCACAGTGCACTTACTTGAAATAAGTTCTACTGATGTTGCCTGTGTAAGGTGACACGAGCTGGAATATTGCCTCCTTGATTTGGATAGACATTGGTAAATATCTGTAACCTGGAGATCTATTGGGTTAGGTTCCTTTTCATGATCTGCTATGATTTATCACCCCTATTGGGTATTGATTGCCTCAAACTCTAGTTCACAAGTTTTGGGGAAGCTTAATATCTTTTCAGAGAATTGTGGAAAAAAGAATCAGGACCTCTGCATTCATGGTCACCACTGGTCCTGTGCATCTGTTCACTCTAGATTCTAGTTGCATGATCGTCTTACTGTCCTTTGATGCCTGTTCTTTCCTTCTTACCCTCCCTTATGTAAACTTAACGCTTTCACACTCTTTCATCTCATTTCAACATCAAAATACATCCACACGTGATGTTTTGTTTGCATCAAACTTTGCTGATGATTTCAGCAGATTGAGGGATTTATTTTAAACAATGTAAATTCAATGAAAGATGTTTTTGGTTTTTTGGGTATTTTTTTGTTTTGGTTGAAAAACAACACCTTGGCCATTTCCAGACCTCCAGCCTCTGGATCTTGCTGTGGCCTCTTTTCCTCCCTTCATCTTTGCCCTCCTCCTTTCAGCAGCAAAGCCACATCGCACTCATTTTCTTCTTTAGAGCAATTTTGTTCTCTTTTCCCTAAACTTAGTTAGCTGATGTCTCTGTTAAAGCGTTGAAATTTTGATTTGGAAAAACCTAGCAAGTTTTATTTCTGCTAAAGTGATTTTTCCCAGTTCTCATCTATGAGAGGGGCTGTTTTTTCAGGCACACATTTATTAATATAGGTTGTGTCATCACATGTTTCTACCTAATATTTTTATCAGAAGAATGAAGCATAAATTTTAGCATAGAGCTTTGCACCCATCGGGGCAGCCTAAGAATAAACATGCCCAAGTCATGTGAAGCAATCACATCAGCTGATTTGAATTTTATTTCCCAGCCCTTGGCCACATGCTGGTGAAAGAATTAAATGTAAATTACATTAGGGAAGCAATGGGAGAGAAAAGGAATCAAGAGATTAAATAATTCTCAAAGTGGATAATTCAGCCATAAAATAACTGACTCCAGCAACCACCTCCACAATCTTGAAGGAGCTGTAGAAATACTATTCACAGCACTTTTTTTTCCAGAAGCAGTTCTTCCAGATCTGCTACAACAGCTGCTTGTGATGTTCAGCAGGGAAACCCAGGCAGATGTTGCATAACTTCCTTTTTATCCCTTCCTACAGGAGTGCAGGTTGAATGAGAAGGACATCTATATTGTTAAACCCGCCAAAAGGAAATGCAATCCCCAAGTCTCATGACACGGGGCCACAGAGGCTAAGCATAACTCGGTTTTCCAAGGGAAGGGACTCTGAACATCTGCACCGGATATTTAGGCAGGGGGGAATAACGATAAAGAAATAGATCGTCAAAGAAGAAAAGTACACTCAGGAAATGAAGTACATAGAGAAAACAACAGTCAGATTCCTAAATTAACAAACCTGACATTAAGTGAAAAGAATGTCTCTCCTTCAGCAGCTTTGGCCCATCCCCAGTGTAGCAGTGCTCTCTGCCTAAAACTGTCAGCTATGTTGAAGCAGTCTGGCCCATAGTCTCCACGTGCAGCACATCAACCAAGGTCCGTGCTCGATGATTCGCTGTAACAAAGTGAAAGAAGAGGGAAACACTAAAACTTCTAGTGATATGTACCAACAATCTCATTCTATTATATTTCTACTTTTAGAGCTTATTTTTAATGCACGTATTCAACAGTGCCTTTACATCACTTACAAATAACCAAACATACACATACACACACTTAAAATTTTGCAATTAGGAACTTATAATAGAAATTTTGGATGCCACTATTTTTTTAATGGAATGAAGTCTTAATTTTCTTTGATCATTGGAAATTTTATTTTAATTTGCATTTTTAATTTGTTATTATAGAATATTACGGAGGTTCAAACGTTTTGGTTACATAAATTGCTTTTGTACCGTTTGAGTCAAAGTTATAACTGTGCCTACCCCCAGACAGTGTCTTATGGAGTCGTCAGGGGTCTGTCTAAAAGTGGGATTGAGAAAACTCTGGGGGAAAAGCTCAGTTTCACTTTGGCTGTGTCTAAAACTTCAATAGAAACTAGATGGTAAGTACTTTAGAATTGGCCTGGATCTTTTCTTACTTAAGGACTTATATAGATAAAAGATTTCTTTCCAGACATTTACTTAGGAAAAGCCCTTTTGTAACAGCTTGAGAAGAACATGGTTTTCTGGGGCTCAAAAGAAATGGAACTGCTGTAGAGAAAGAATGCTAACATCTAGGCAAACTCTTTTTAAATTGTAAATAAATGGCTGATTTCCATGATTTTTCTTTTGCCTTATTAAGTCGTCACCTATTTGGACAGTCTCAACCTACGTATGGGATTGAAACTCTGATAGTTAATAATCTCATATTCCAAGACTTTGCAGTATCCCTATTACTGTGAGTAATGCTAGACTAAAAACATCTCAGTCAACTACAGAGGCAAACATTTCCTTAACAACCAGTTCTTAACAAAGAAACAAAATATATGTACAGGTATAACATGCTGTTGTGACATCTAATTTTTAATTTTAAAACTATTCATGGTTGAGGCATCAAAGTCTGTTGTCATTAATAACATGGTTCTGCAAATGATGTGAATTAATGAGACAGTTTTATTAGGTTTAGGCTTAGGTTAGAACTTTTTAGTTTTATCTTTTTGGGGGACATAAATATTTGCATAGAAATTGCCTATAATACCCCCATCCCACAAGCAAAAGAAAATAAAATTTAGCTGACTTCATAAAGCTGGCAAATATATTTGTTTAAGGTAGTGCTAGAGTGAAATCTGATTTTTGGCCTTGAAGTTTGAGCATTCTTTAACCTGATTTCCCCTAAGTAAAGCTGGCGACGACTCTTGGTTGTGTGAAGCAAGACTCATCAAGACTTTTGGTTTCTCAAAGGATGATATTTTTACTCCCCACAACTGGGAAAATCCACAGAAATTCAAAATTGCTTTTCTGGGACATGAACTAACAAGGGATTTGAGCTTATCTTCCCTGATCACCACAAAATCGAATAAACTAAAAATAGTTTGGTTGGAAGACTGATGGGGAAATCTCCTGGGAAGGCCTTTTTTAAAGGGAGTCTTTTGGGCATGAATGATGGGACTGTCACTGATTTATGACTTTTTCTTACTGAGATGAGTATGACCAGGCCAGTTCTATCAGCAAGAAGGCAACCTACTTAATCATATTCATCTCCTCTTGACTTATTTTCAACTACCCTTACTGCCTGTTTTGCATTGAGTTTGGTTTGAGTGCCAGCATTCCCTCATGGCTTAGGTTAAAGAGGAAAAGCAAAAGCGAAAACAAAAACTAAATGAGAAAACTTTAGAGGAACTTGAACATGGAATAGTTTTTTCCCTGTGACCCAGAGGTGAGTGAAGTCTAAGCAAATCCGGGACAAACTCTGACAGCGAATGAGCAGCCTTCAAACCGGCCCTGAGTCATTCTCTCATCATTTTATAATTACATCTTCCCATACAGCAGATTTACATGCATTAAGATTCATTTAGAAATGGCACACGGGCACCTGCAATTTGGCATTCCGGCGAGAGTCCCAGTGTACCACACACTTGATTAATAAACTCTGAAGTGCTGAAATGATTCTCTGTCATTAATCATATTCTCTTCTACCTCTATATTACCTGAAATCATTAAAGGAAAAAACCTGAAGTGCAATCAGCTACCAGCATGTTAATGCAATAACTAGACTCTTAGTTCCAAACAGGCTAAAAAAAAATAAGTGGAAAATTATACTACATGTGTTTTTTGGGGGGTGGTGTGGGGGGAGGATTGTACAGCAATCCTTCTTTAAAACAGGGATTGTCTTCTGAAAATCACCTTTCAATAACATCTTAAGAAAATTTATGACAATGGACAGACAGTTTTACCTACTAGAATAAGAGGGAGAAGAGCTCGTTGCTTTGGCTAGAAGAAGCCCCCAGCAGGTACTCAGGGATTCAGGTTTTTGCCCAGCAGTTGAAAAGCAGTAAGCTCTCTGACATCCTCAGTTATCTTATTCATATTTGCACACATGTAATTCACTCATCAGTCAGTGCTTACCAGGAGATAATGCAGCCTCTTTGAGATATAAATCCATGTGTCTATTTTTCATTTAGGTTGATTAGCCTTACCGTCTAGGTGTTTAAAAAGACTGCAGCAAAATTCAGGACATACCTGGTAAAAAGCCATACAATGCACATTGGCTGGTTGACGGAGACTTCTTCCCTATCAGGAGAGTACTGAATTATTGTGCACCTAAGAATTGATGTCTGCTTGCAAAACTATAAATGAGTAAGACTTTTACAAGGCAAAGGCAAAGAAAGAAGGAATCTTTTGAATAAGACAAGCTAAATCACTATGAGTGCTGGATCATAATATTGAAAGAGATTTTAATATTCAGAATGGAGATGGGAAGAGATATTTACCTTGAATCAAATAACTCTTATGTGCACATTATTTCTTATAGTCTAAATATTAAATCTTGCTGTGTCAAGAATCCTAAAAAATCAACCCTTCTCTGTAACTTTCAAGAAGATGTGTTAATGGAGTTATTTCGTAAATGTTCTTCCAGCTCAACAGATCACCCAGCCTGCAATGTGTTGGGCTATTATTTCTTGGTTTATGTGAATGATATGATAGAATATGCTATTTTGCCTAATTATTCTATATTATTGACTTGGCCCTGAAATAACTGAGGCTTAGAATGGAAAATGCCATGTTGGATATATACACGCCTCATACTAACCCTCACACAAACTCAGCAGTGCAATTCTTTAGTCTTCTCTCATTATTTGTAAGGTGAGGGACTTGGGCCAGGTGAACACTCACACGGTGTCCAGCTCACACACTCCAGGAATCTTTACTGAATACACAGAGATATAAATTCCATGAGGGTAAGGACTTTGGCTTTCCTGTCTCGTAAAATTTTTCAAAGAACATTTATATCCATTACTTTATTAGCTCCCCACAGCAATTCTATCAGGAAGGTATATCAGAGACTGCTGTCTTCATTGCACAGAAGAGAAACCTGAAGCTAAGAAGTTAAGTGATTTCCCAAATCTCACAAACCAGTAGCCAAGCCAGGACCTGATCCCATGTTTTTGTTGTTGTTGTTGGTTTTTTAAAATTATTATTTTCAATTTTTATGCCCAGCCTGGTATCTAGTACTGGTTTGGTACTCCTACCAAACACACTGAGTTATATTTTTGGCCCAGAGCCAGTGGTGTCCTGGGGAATGTTAAACAATCTGATTTCCAGGGGCGTTCAATAATGAATATATATCTACATCTCTCTCTATATGCATACATATGCATGCAGATTTATTATTAACTTTACTGATATAAAGGATGTATAACAACAATTTATAACTAATAATAAAAGCATATAATACTCTTTATGCCATATCTCATACAGCCATTGATTCCCACAGTGTGCTTTTGTTCATCTGTATCAGAATTTTGTCTTTGAAGCCAAGCTGCGGTTGCAATTCAACCATGATTTGACACATAGTTTCTTTCCAACCTACTAGTTCTTTCTAGATACATTTATTGTCATGACATCTGTTAAACTATTTCTAACCCTTGTATAAATTATATTAATTAAATCGAAACTTCTTTCAACTTCAGTATTAAGTCAGCACTCTATTTATTTCATTTGCTGATTTCCATGGTGGAAATACTCCATGGCCAAGTTCAAGCCACCAATGTGTTGTTACTGAAAACACAGAGCTAGGATGAGATGCACAGTAATCCACTGTTACATAGTGTTTCCATTCTAGAGCTACCGTAGGCATAAATAAACTCAACAACATAGGTGATGATAAAATGTAGTAAAATAATTAGGAAGTAATGAGTTTTGGGTATTTATTACCCTTGGCTTTAATATGTTATTTAATTATAAGTTTATATAATTTACAGCTTAATAATGGCTATGTTTAACAACCAGGTTGTAACACTTCCAAAAGGTTAACAATTGTCTCTTACAAAAAGGGCTGCAGTTGTCTGAGTATATTTTGCTTCCTAAGTAATTCTGTGCTCTCACAGCTCTTAGCATTTCAGAGTTCCGGTGGGAAGTTCTTCACCTATTTGGAGGTATATTCATCCTTAAGATGCATAGGATATTTTCATTTTGGGGGTTTGTGCTGATATGCAACCAGATAACATGTGCAAAATATGGAAATGTTGAACTCTCTGACTGAGGTTCTATGACTTGCCTGTCATGTGATACTCTTCCCAAAGCTCTATGTTCATTCCCCTCCCCAGTCAATAGTAGCCAACAACCAACAGTGGTGAGGAGAATTTCCATCTGTTTCCATTTAGAAATCTGCTGTTTGTTGTAGTCAGGATTCTAAGATGGCCCCTCATTCCCACCCTCCTGGCGTACACACTTTGTGTGATTCCCTCTCTTGAGTGTGAGAGGAAATTGTGCATAGGGCAGGATCTCTAACCTGTGATTGGCTGCTAATCAAGTGACTTTAATTAATCAAAGAGATTATTCTGGGTACACCTGACCTAATCAGAAGGTCCTTTCAAAGAAGGTGAAGTGTCAAAAAAATGTGCTTCTGCTGGCCTGGAAGAGAACAAATAGTTGTGCTTTGAACCACCTATGGGGTCCACATGGCAGGGAACAGTGGACAGCCTCCAGGAGCTGAGAAAAGTCTCTGGACAATAGCTAGCAAGAAAACAGGGATGTCAATCATAACTTCAAGGAAATAAATTCTGCTGACAACCTAAGCACGGAAGAGGATCCTGAACCTTAGATGAGAATCCCAGTTCTGGCTGGCACCCCAATTTCAGTCTGGTGAGAACATGAGAAGAGGACCCAGCTAACCTGTATCTGGATTCCTGAGCCCTGGAAACTATAAAATAATATGTTTGTGTGATTTTCAGCCTCTAAGATTGGTTACACAGCAATAGAAAACTAATACATTGTCTGAGGCTCCCACAGACTTTAGCTCCACTAATCCATCCATAGGTCTTGGAAGAAATGGGCACATTAGCCTAACCTGAGCAGTGAGACATTAGAAGAGATTTTCTGGGGGCTTCTAGAAAAATATTTGATTCTTAATGGAGAGCCATAGACAGCCACTCTTGCCCTCTTGTATGTGATCAAGGAAGCAAGAGCTCTGATTATACCTGGGCAGCTGCCGTGTGACCTGGAGGGTATATACGTCATGACTAAGCTGTGTAAAGCACATTGGCGAGAAAAAACAAACCCAACATTCTGAAGACATTGTTAAACCCCTGGATAAATATATTTTGAAGTCCACTCAACCTCTGCCTTAATGATGTATGAACCAATAATTTTCTTTGTTTAAGTGAGTTTTGGATAGGCTGATGTTACTTAGACCTAAAGGTATTCTAATTATGAGAAAGTTAAAATATGGGCTATCAGAGAAAATACTAAAAAGTTCTTGACAGGCTAGTATTATGGGACAAAATTCACACAATTAAACTTAACAAAAAATATAAATTTTACATGTATAGCACCAATCAGTTACCTGAAGGCAGGAGTGACCAGACTGAATAGTATTTCATGTCTAAAGTATTTAAGAGTTTTTATTGACTGTACACTCAATATAAACCAACAAAGAGATGCAACTGCCATAAATTCAACTATAATCTAATTAATAGGACTATAATACAGAATAAACCCAAGCTTCATAATCCACGCACAGGGCAATATTTCTCAAAAGCAATTTCTTAAAAATAAAATATAGTTGAACAATTAAAAGTGATGTAAAGTAAGGCTAGTCCTTACGTATTCTTTGGGTTAACATTGAAGGGGATTCATTCACAAAGTAAAGAGCATTTCCTAAAGTCATTTTTCCCTCATACCTCTCTTTCTCCAACCTTCTTAGAGACTTCAGATATAAGGGGTTTCTATTCCTCTTCCCCACCCTTATTCTGTACTCTATTCTCTAGGCTACACTCCTCCATATCTCTCATAATTCTCTCTCTCTCCTTTCCTACTCCTACATGATTATTATTATTTTATAATTTTTAGTAATGCTATCTTTCCAATGCAAATCTCTTAGCATTGCAGATGCTCAAGTTAAGTTCTGTCTCCTTCATCTCCTCTCTATTAATTATTTTCATGTGTATAATAAAATTCTTACTGGTATAGGAAACTGTTGAAAAATCACTGAAAAAATTCAGATTAATTGGAGAATAGGCATACCAGTTTATTTAATGTGCATATACAGAACCCTACAGAATGAAGATCCAAAGATACAGGGCAAATTGTCCATTTTTATGCTTAGGTTTAGCAAAGTGTGGACAGCTGTGTAGAAATATGATTGGACAAAAAGTGAATGATCTGATGCTAACAGACTGAGTGGTGAAACCCAGCGATGCCTGTCTGTCTAGATTCTTCTTGGCCTCTCCCAGCAGCATCCTTCCTTCTGGATGAGGGGCAGGACCCTCTCTGGAATGGGAGTCTTATGAATTACAGTCAAACAAGGTAGGTCAAATAATTTCTTTATGGCCAGTTTTGCATAGAATATTTTTAGATTTTATGGCTGGCTTTTGAGAAAAGTGGTTCTGGTTTCTATGACCTGCCTTGGGGAAGAGGGATTCTAGTTTTTATGTTCAGCCTTGGAGGAGAATGAGACTGAAAGGCAGGAGAAGGTCATAGAAAAACTTCTGCTTCTGAGGCCTTCACTAGAGGGTATTATTTTCTGAGCCCCAACACTGGGAAGCAAGATGAAAGTGTGGAACAAAATTTTCCAAAGTGGATGGGAAAACAAGCATGATTATGCAGATGTAGATAGCTTTGGGAACTATTTCAATAATATTCAGTTTAAGGGATGCTAATTCCTCCATACTCTGAGCTGATCATATTTCGTTTGGAGTGTATAATACTCAAATGTTGGCATAATATTTTATAAGGATATTAAAATATTAGTGAATTTGTAAGATAATGTGGTGAGATGTTATGTCAGCATGCTAAATAAGAAATGATTGAAGGAACTGGAAAAATGTGTCTGAAAAAGTCCTGTGCATTAGAGCTTTCTGCTATAATGCAAACCTTCTGTGCTGTCCGGTATAGTAGCCGCTAGTCTCAGTGGCTATTGAACTCTTGAAATGTGACCACTATGACTTTTAAATCTTATTAAATTTTAGTTTATTTAAATTAGAATTTAAATTGCCACTGTATCACTCAGAGTTCCAATAGCAAAACAGCCCAGTAGGCTACGTAGAAATCTGTATAATGCTACTGAAATCTTGGCACTTGTCCTTGAGGCCACATTAGAAGAACAAAGACAAGTGGTTTGAGGAGAAGGAAAGAGAAGTTTATTACTTTGCCAGAGAAGTAGGAAAATGGCAGAGTCTTGTTTCAAAATCCAAATTCCTGTACATAAGCAGAAATACAGAACTTTTAAAGAGAGGGCCCTCAGTTCTAGGCCATTGTCATTAATGACTCTAATCATCCCATCTCTGCCAAAGAGAAAGCCATGACCTCTGTCCACCTGGGAGGCCGGCGACTGGCCTGGGATGGAGCTGACAGTTCAGCTGAGCTATCTCCAGTAACACAAAGAACAAAAGGCATTCCCCTGTCCCAACCAGCCACCTGCCCCTGAAGCAGATATGCAGGTCTCAGTTCTCAAAAAGAGTGGGGGAAGTTTTAAAGAGATGGAAGACATCTTTTTGTCATTTTTTTTCCAGGCAATTCCCTTTGTTACAATAGCTACATCTATATCTACCCTACTATATCCATCTATTCATCTATCTATTGAGAGAGATTTATTACAAGGAATTGGCTTACATGATCATGGAGGGCTGGCTAGCTAAGTTGAAAACCCACTAGAAAAGGCTGATTGGAAACTCCTGAGCAGGAGGTAAAGCTACATTCCACAGGCAGAATCTCTTACTCTTTAGGGAAATCCCAGTTCTGCTCTTAAAGCCTTTCAACTGATTAGATGACGCCCAAATGTATTGCTCAGGATAATCCCTTTTAAAGTTAACCACTTCTGCAAAATACTTTCATAGCAACACCTATATTAGTGTGTGTTTGATTAATGAGGGACTAAAACCTTATTAAGTTCATATATAAAACTAACCATCACAGCCACATAGGTTGGTGGCTACCATATTGGACAGTGTATGTCTAGAAAAAAGAAAGTTTAGTTGGTATAATCAACGACACCACATACCGGAATAACAGTGGTGGGGATAGGAAACAGCTTTATAACTATGTTCTGATGGTGTGTGGGATGCACAAACCTAAAGGTTTCAAATTATTGAGAAAAAGAATTAACAGTCTTAAAATATCCAAAATTAGAAAAGATCACTCGGAAAAATCATAAACCCCTTCTTCCCAGAACTCTGAATGAATTATATAGTAAGAATTTTATTTGATCCAGTATGGAATGGCTACCTTTCATGGATATTACAGAAGGTATTCTTTTAATAGGTTAGCTTGAGCTAGATCATTTTAATTTTCTACAATTTTTTTTGCAGCATAGAAACAAAAAACTCTAATATCATAGGCAGACTTACAATCAAGAAATTCTGTGGGGGAAAGAGTTGAAATATGAATTTTCTTGGCATGTTCCCTTAGATAGGAGGACTGGGAAAACACTTGTAAAAGAAGACAAGATATAAAATAAAGCGATGATATGGTATTTCAAATTTAAATCTCGATAATAAATTACTTTCACTCCTATCTCCAAGTATAACACAGAATACAACGAGATATCCAGTTTGGTAAAAACATAAGCTTTTACAATCAGACTAAACTGAAAGTAAAATTATTTTTTTTCTATAAATTGTAACACCAGTACCAACAAAATGATGATGCAAATGCTGTAAAATGTGCCTTACTGCCCTCTTCAATTATGTCACTTGTCCCCACTGTACAAATCAAACATGGAAAATGCTCATTCTTATCTTGCCAAAACTTCTCTCAATAAAGAACCTGGATCTCACCCATACACCAAACATAAGTGACTAATAGTAGATTAAGATGTAACATATTCTCTGGGATTTCAAGGTTTGAAATCATATAACATAGTACTTCTATTTCATAAATAAGAAAGTAGTGAGATTCGGTACAAAAAGTGGTGCATTTAAGATTATGCAGTCATTTAGCAGTCGAGCCAGAGCTAAAACGTATGTACCTGTCTGACAGTGCAGTAATGTGCCCTTTCAACTGTACCAGGTTTTAAGGTAATCATGCTGTAGCAAGGATTAAAAAATAAAACTGAACAAATCAACTTTCAACAGTGTAATAATTTAGGTTTTCAGCAAGCAGGGAAGGATACATTTGGGAAGGGAAGAGCCTGGACATGGAGTGAATGAATCATTCTCTTGCTCCTAACTTCACACTGTGCTAGACAGTTCCTTCATTCTGTAAGAAACTTCTGCAAATCAATGTAAAAAACCAGGTTTTTCTACCAATATTCTGTGTTGCTTTGCTTGATACTCGGTGGGACAGGCTGGTTTGGAGGAGCGAGGGTGGGGAGCTTCTCCTGTGACTCTGCAGCACCTGCAGATGAGAAACAGGAAAAGAATGGAATTGGCGACACTCAATCCATTCCACAAAACGCAAATCATGATACTCGGGGGATGGAGATTAAGTGGTTTGTTTGTTCTTGCTGCAAATAAAGAATTAAATCCAGATGCAAGAGCAACATCAGCAGGAGCCGGCTTGTTTCCAGAACACCCTGTTCAGGCGGATGTAGAACTTGAAGCGAGAGGAATCTTGAGGAGTGTGTAACGGGCTATTTAGTCTGCAGCATTCACTGGAGGTTACAGGGTAGCAAGGCTGTCCAATTCACACATCAGCAAGAATTTCCATTTGTGTTCTCAGTTTCACTAGCAGTAGCATATTTTCTTTCTTTCTTGCTTTCCTTCTTTCCTTCCTTTTCTTTTGCTGTGTTTCTGTATCTACTGTGGAACTATGTGACATATATATATGTGTTATATATATATATACACACATATATATATATATATATTAAACCTTACAAGGGGAATAGGAAAATACAAGTAATGATTTGTTTGACTAAAGAGAAGTTTTTTTAAAAAAAAATCTTAATACTATCCTTGCTTCTCACCTTAATCTTACTAATGTTTTAAGTTTCTATTTCCATAGTATACACTTTACCTATCAAATGGAATCATTGCCTATAGCTAGGAGTTCTCAGATTTTATTCTATGACTTGTACCTGAAACCTGTGCAATCCTGGGACAACTGTCCTGACATTCTGACGTCCGTCATCCTCTTGAGTTCAGGGGCAGTCAGAAAGGGGTATGAAAAAGAGTCAAGGCAATATGCAGGTTTCTCTAAAATAAAAACATTGCTGATTAATGGGGACAAATCTCACTATACATTTGAAGAGGATCCACTTACATACAGAATCATTTCTTCTCCTGCTGATTGGCAGGTTAAAATGACAGTACGTACACACACACACACATATGCATCTACACAACAATAAAAACAATCACAACATCATTTCCCATGTCCCATCTACCCTAGCCCTGCCTCTGCGGAACACTAGTTCAGTCTTACGTGATCAAATAAGTTTGGGGGAAAAATACACACACACACACACCCACACACACACATATGTTTCCCTCCAAGCATTTAATTTAAATATGGGAAATTATACAATATATTAACACATTTAAGATCTATTTTTTAACCTAGCATAAACTTATTTATCCACTTAATTTATTTTCTATAGCATCCTTTTAACTCATAACACTTAAATTTCACAGGACACAAAATTCATATAATTCATTTCTTGGAAATTCCGACCTACACAAAAGACTCAAAGAACAGTCACTGTTGAATGGTGGGGTTGGGGGTTAATATTATTTTGTTTTTGTTGTACTTTATATATCATTCACATTGAATACAAATCAATTTTGCAACATGAGTAAATGGTTATTTAGCAAACAAAATGAAATGGAAATCTTCTGTGATCCAATTTGAGCTCTGTCCACAGAGCTCCAAATCTCAGCACATCACCCTCCCTGGTCTTGCATAACATTTTATTTCCTCACTCTTTGGAGTTAAGATGCTAAGGGAATCCTGCAAGTTAACATCCTTTGACATGCAACAAAAGGAAACTATGTTAGCTCAAGGTAGAATTCATGGAAACTTTATCAGCAATTCATGCCACAGGATGGACTTTTAGATTAACATTTTTTTTTAGCTGGTTCTGGGAATGGAAAAAAATATATATTTTGACCACAAGTGAAGAAGTTTAATGAATTACATTCCTTAGCTCATGGCACAGGGTCATCACTGATCCACCCTCTCATTCAAGCATAGCTTCTCGGTTCAGAACATTTTCCCCCTGTGGGTAACCTTGTAGTCTGTCCACAATCCAGCTGTCAGACCGCAGGCTCCTCACTAACTATTCCAGTCTGGGCAAGTTGGTTAAATGTATGGGTCTCTAGCATGCTTTGTATTTTGTGCACTTAGAATTTGTTTCTTTTCTCCTTTCTTTTTACCTTTTTTTTCCTATCTTCTCCTCTCCTCTCTTCTCCACTAGATAATTTGTTTATCTTACAAGATCAAATTCAAGACCCACACTTATCACTGGTATGTCCATTTGTGCCCATAAGAAAAGTCTACCTATAATAATCTATGTTAAACAAGTACACATACACTTACACACATATACACATGTGCACACTTGACATGCAGACTGTATGGACAGGCTACACTCCTCCTATCAAATAAACTGCCTTGTTCCTGATCCCAAGGGAGGGAGCAGGTGTCCTCAATAAGATGTTTAGAGTGTGTTTGCTCTATAACATTTGCCATATGCATTCGCTGTGTGACATTATCTCATGTGCTTCTGTGGAATATCATTTCAACTACTGGAGTTTTGCCAGCTTTCCCCACCACCAGCCAGTGGAGACACCTCCGTGAAAGTGCTATCTATAAGCCAATCAAAGAACAAAGCACAGCAGATGTATAAATAGGAAGTTCTACATCCTGTAGAAGCCAAAGAGGCCAATTCCCACAAACACCCTCTGGAGTTAATCAATTGCCAGGCATTGCCTTGTACAAGAGTTGGCTTATAAATAAAAACAAATAAATAAATAAAATTTAGAAAAAAAAGAGTTGGCTTATACTTGGCAGGCTGGGACCCCAGAAGCCAGCAGGGACCTTGGACCAAGGTATATTGTCCAAAGACGGGCAGAATAACAGGAATAGGGAAATCCCCATATCGATCCTGACACATTCGTCACATTTTCATTGTTTAACCTAAAAAGTCTCTTTTCCTAATAGACATGGAAGTTTGAGTGGTTATTTATTTGGTAGGTGGGCAGTTTTCATGTACACTAGAATGGATATTGTTGAGATTTATTGTTTAGTCATCATCTTTAGATTGAGATCTCCTTGAAGCCTCATGTAAAAAAAAAAAAGACAGAAAAAAAAGCATTCCTTGAGTATCTGTGTATTTTAGGAATATAAGCCAACAACACAAGTGCAGGGATTAAATATCTGAGCAGTTTCTAAAGAGAGCCCTTGATCTCCCATGTAGAAGGCATGGATTGGGATGAGAACTCCAGACTTTTTGCATACCTGGAACAAATATTTTGTATATACTGTAAACATAAGTTGGACATCAAATAGTTAGAATTTTATATACTGTCAATAGCCCTTGAAAGGGCCTTGGAATTCCATCAACAAAGGAAAAGCAAGGAACCTCATGGTCCTAAAATGATTAATGGACATGGAATCAGACTTGATAGTCTCCAATTCCCTAATTCCTGTGTTCAGCCATTTTTATTACAAACTTAGTTACCTGGAATTCATTATCCATTTTTCTTGTGGGCACACTCACTCTGCAATCTTTAAACCTCGATAAATTCAACTTCCATGTACTTTCTCTTACCCGTAAATAAAAGAATATGGTCCTTTTGGTCCATTCTGATCTTCCATACCCCCTTATCATTCTACGAAGAGGGAGGACAGTTCTACCATCCTCCCTCTGGATTCTGTGTAG
Source organism: Lepilemur ruficaudatus (assembly GCA_963574885.1). Taxonomy (NCBI): domain Eukaryota; kingdom Metazoa; phylum Chordata; class Mammalia; order Primates; family Lepilemuridae; genus Lepilemur; species Lepilemur ruficaudatus. The sequence goes on from CAUYRT010065954.1 coordinate 29,159, forward strand.
CTCAGCATCCTGCCTAACCTCCCTCCTTCATTCAAAAAATCTTCTATGGAAATAAAAGTCATTGTCTCAGTGTGATGATATTAAACTAAACCTCTTCGTGAGGAACTTTCCATAGCTTCAGTTCCCACCATTGATGGTAGGACTTTAGTGGAATGATGGTCATGTGCTTAAATGCTTTCACTGCTCCTTAGCCACTGTCGAAATTTCCAAGCCTTCAAGTAAGTGGAAGAAGGCATCATTTTAAAAAGACAAACTGCCATGCAAGTAAATCACAATGTTTAGGCCATCCTGCTACACAGTGATGGCAGGGTCTGAGGCAGGTGCAAAGGAGAGCAATTATCTTCACTCTCAGCCTTCCTAACAGTCATGGAATGTGTTGATTCTTCTGTATGACAAGTTACAAAGAGGATGGCTGCATTGAATATCTGCTCCCTGCAAATATACAATGCTGACTCTTGAAATGAGGCTCTGGCAGAAGCATGGTGCAGTATCTTGTGCATTAATCAAACATAGCAGTTTCTTTGTTGTGCCTAGCTCTCTGCTGTTCTCACAGAAACTCCAAGAGCAGGCTGCCGCAAAGCTACAGCAATCCTGCCTACTTGACAAAAAGAGTCAATCCATTTCAGTTACAAGGCAGCAGGGGCCATCTTCCCAGCAAGTCAGAGGTTTGGGAGCTGTTGAGCCCCTTCTCCTTTTAGAGTCTGTGCCCAGAGAGGGCCCTTGGGTCAGATTCTTTCCTCGGGTACTTGTTTATCTTCTTGTGTGTTTATGCAAAGGCAGGTGGGCTCAACTCGCACACCACTGCAATTAAGCTGGAAAAAGGACAAAATCAAATTTCAGGCTTTGCAGCTGGTTACAGACTCTCCCAGAGCTCATAGTCAGCTTTCTTTCTTTCTCTTTTTCCAAATTTCCCATGGCTAAGGTTAGTATAAGATGCAAAGCACCAGATCCAAGGAGTTCGTCAATGACATAACTGAATCCTAAAGATGGAAGGAAACTCAAAGACCGCACAGACAACCCCAGATGCTCCCAAATGCTCCCCAGACTGGCATCCTAACCCACAACCTACTGTGATGCTTTGGAATCCTGAAAATCACGTATTTCCTTAAGGATATCTTTTTGCGGAAAGAATTTTGAGGTTTTATTCATATCCTCCCCACCCCCATTCTCTAAACCTGCAATGATTTAAACAAAGGCCCTGACCATTCTGCAGAAAAGCATCTGGTGGAGTTTCTTTCCCATAAATCTTGAACTCCTTACACAGTGGCTGGAGAATTAAGTAGCCCATCAGCAGAGGTAAAATTTATGAACCTCCTAGAGCTCACCCTAAGTACCAAAGAGAAGGGAAGTAATTCCTTGAATAGAAACCTGTTCTCAAAATTTGCCCTGGGGTTGGGAATTGTTCTGGGTGAAGGGACGCAGGTCCCCTTTGGGACTTGGGCTGAGATGGAGTTCTTACCTGGGTAGCCTGAGTGTAAGTTTGCAGCCCAGAAGTGTCTCATTGCTCATGCAGAAAAGCGCTGCCTGTGAAACTGTTTATCCTAATGACCTTCACACTGAAGAGCTGTTAGTCTGCAAATGCAATACTTTCCTTATCCGAAATGTGGCAAAACCCTGGCATGGAGCAAGAGCGGGAGCTCATTCTCCTTTGAAAAGTAATCGAATTCACAACATCCTTTAGAAGAGATTCACAGAAGAAACTAAGTTTTAAATAGGCATATGTTTGCCTAGGAGCAAAATAAAGCATCTGAGTTTTTCCCCGCTCTGTGCCTAATTCAAATTTTGCCTGGCAATTTGCTTGGTCCCATAGAGGCAACCCCCAAAGATTTTGATGGGTTAGAAAGGAAGCTCTAATAGTAACGATGCAGTTTCTCAGCTGGCAAATGTTTTGTGACTCTGGACAGCCCTCCTTTGATTTGGACCCTTTTGCTCACTGAAACAGAAGCATGATGGCTTCCAGCTTCGCTTTTGGTCTGGGAAGATGGCAGCCACACTGTTGCTCCAAGGCAGCTGTTACCTCTTGAATTTACTTGGCAAGTGGCTGCCATCCCAAGGTGCTGGGATAGATTTCAACGTACCAGCTACCACTTTATTCAGCGTACAGCAGGAAAAGCTGAAACATGTGGATTCTTTTTAAAACGAAGCTTGCCAAATAATCCCCATGTGTCCTTTGGTTCTTGGAAGAGAACTGATCCATCATAGGAGGATGGTCTGCTTTTTTTTCCTTTTGTATCTTGCTTTGGGATATCTCTCCACAGAGCTGCGTATAGTGGAAATTCCTAGAAATATTTTAAACACAGGCATCACACTTGGCAGAATTGGGGAAGTCAATAATGATCCCTATTTTTCCAGCAGGATTCTGCCATCTTTCATAAGCCTCCCACATGCATACACATGTAACACAGACACTCCCTTAGGAAAAATTCTTTTTCTTAGACGGTCACACTCAATGAGTTTTTACTTAGAGATGCTATTGCAGATACCAGTGTGAAGCTCAAGGGAGAAGACATCAAAGAAAAGATTCCATCCTAAACAAGAATAGCCTGCACAGTAAAATGCACATATTAAAATACTTAAAATATATTTCCAAAATATTTGTTACCACTTATAATTTCAATTTTACAGATTTCAATGTGTCTGTGTATGTGCATGTGTATATATATAAATGTTTCTTGACTTACAAGGGGGTTACTTATGTCCCCCTTCTAAGTTGAAAACATTATAAGTTGAAATTGCATTTAATACACCTAACCTACAAAACACCATAGCCTAGCCTAACCTACCTTAAACGTGTTCAGAACACTTCTATTAGCCTACAGTTGGGCAAAATTATCTAACATACAGCCTATTTTGTAATAAGTTGTTGAATATCTCATGTAATTTACTGAATACTGCACTAAAAGTGGAAAATAGAATGGTTGTCTGGGGTCTCACCATTAATGTACATGGCTGAAAGTACACTGGGCCTAAATGTTTGAAGCATTGAGCTAAAATTAATTTCTGGATGATGGGGATGCTACAGCAACAGGGTCACCAGTTTCTCTCTTCTGAAGGGACTCAAGAATAGTTGGTAGAGGGCACTAGAGCATCAACACTTGTTGATGGTTTAGCAGGCACAGTGATCTGCAGAAAGCTATCAGGTATCCTTGCTCCCTGTGGCTGATTGGGAGCTATGGCTTCCTGCAGCTTCCCAGCATTGGGCGACAGTATCCTACCACCAGCTTGGGAAAAGATCAAAATTCATAATTCTAAGTATGGTCTCTACTGAATGTGTATCACTTTCACATCATCATAAAGTCGAAAAATCACAAGTCGAACCATCATAAGTCGAGGACCGTCTGTATATACCTATTTTAAATAACATTTTACAGTGGTAATACATATTCTGTAGTGTAGAAATTAAGAGAATCAGAATGCAGAAAAAAAATTCCCCAGTATCTAGAAATAACCACTACACACACATTTGTGATTATGAGAGCAATTAGAACAAACTATTCATGATGTTCACTTTTTTCTATATGATTTTGTTTTAACTTCTTTTTCCAAATAAAGTACAACATGACATTTTCTCCTGTCAAACACGATGGTCTTCCATGGTATTTGCAATTGCTACACAGGTTTGATAATATAGATGTATCATAAACCATTTATCACACCTACTATTGGATATTCAGCAGCTTCCCAATTTTTTCCATCATAATTTATACTGTGACAAATCTCTCTCACTCTCTAAAAAAATGCATGTGCACACACTAATGTGCACTAATTTACACAGGACTCATTTTTAGAAGCAGGATTTCTAAGTAACAGATTTTGCACATTTTTACAGCTCTTATTACATTTTACCAATCATTAATTTACAATCTTAGCTGCAGTTTATAAAAGCATTCATTTCTCAGTACTTTTAGAAACACAGAATACTGTAGTATAGCATCATCTTTTTCAAATTCCTAGATAGTATAGCATCATCTTTTTCAAGTTCCTAGGTGAAAAGCATAAATTAATTTTTGTGTCAATGAATATATTTTTATTGGGAATGAGACTTATATTTTCTCATGTTCCTGACATATATATTTCTGTGTTTATGAAATTTTTTGTTTATGGTCCATTTCCCTATTGCTGGTTTTATGTTTTTTGAATTATATGTAGGAACTTAATATATAAAGCATTATATGTTTTCCTTCTGCATATTTCACAAATGCTTTTTCCAGCTTACCATTGTCATTTAACATTTTTATGTATACTTGACAGTGATCCTTTTTAATTAGAGAATTATATAGTGAAATCTATTGACCTTTACCTTTATGGCTTCAACCTTTGGTTTTGTGCTTAGAAAACTCTTCCCAGTCACACACTTTACAACCATTTTACTATATTTTCAGATATTTTAATGTGTGTTAAATTTAAATATTTTAAACATATGAAATATTCTTGTGTGACATAAGCTTATAATAAATGCCTCTTGAAGGCTTATTAAGTGGCTAATGATATGATGGATTAGAGAAGTGAATGGATTCAGTGATCTGGCTTTGTTACTTCTCAGTCAACATGTATTGCAATATAATATGGAATGATTCTGTTTTTCACCTTTAAAAATGAGGATAATTACTATTCCACCAGAGCAGAGAAAACATTATGGTAGTATTTTATCATTATGCTTTTCAGTATAAAACATTCCTTGATAAGGCAGAATGTCATTAAAGCCTCAGTCATTGTTCTTATCTACACATTAATAAAACATTTGGCTATTTGTCCTCCACTTGATATATATATGTAATTAGGAGGAGAAAATATTACTCTCCAAAATTTCTCCTAGGAAAGTCTGGTCATGAACTGAAGAGATGCCTCCTGCTATAAACAAATATAAAACTGGACAAAGCATATGTGGCAGCTGTTTTCATGCACTGGATAAACAGGCAGTGTAACACTGTGACCCTTGAGTGACGGGACACAGACATTCTGAGCCAAAATAGATTCAGGCTTTCTTTCCTTCTGGGGCTCATTCCCTATCATAGAGCATGTATGGCAGAGCCAAGAAGTGTTGAAAGGTTGCACTGAGCTGCTGAGGAGGCAGAGTTGGAAGTTCTGACTTTCAAAGTGAAGTGGATGGAATTTGCAGAGCAGAGGGCCAGAAAGGAGGATGCTATACCCATCAGAGAGGGGTGGGCCAAGGAGTCTACATGAAGGTTCATCATGGGTCCTGGACCAATGGTTGGCTGTTCATAAGCAGGAAGAAATTCTACTCAGAAATCAGTTTCTGCAGGACTGTGAGATAAAATGACACAGCAAACATAGCACAAGGCCTGCAGGTATTATCATTCTGGTCCAGTAAGAGTGACAAGACATTGCTTAACGCCTCAAGTATTTAGCAGAGATGTCAGAATGGTCATACGTAGGGAATAGGAAATATATCCTAACATAAAGGTCATGACTTAGGACTGAGAAAAAGATCAAGTGAACCCTCTCCAACAAAGAATTAAACTAAGCGAAAAACAGCTGCCTATTGAAACTTATAACTCTTTGATCAAAGACAGCAGAATCACAAATCCCTAGAGCATATCATTCACAATGTCCATGTACAACTCAAAATTAATACACATGCGAAGAAACAGGGAAAGAGCATCCCACCCCTCAAAAGAAGTCCATAGAAACAAATCATGAGATGAGCCAGATGTTGAAATTATAACAGCAGCCAAAGACCAAAAGGTTATTATAAATATTTTCAAGGGCATACAGGAAAATATGGTCATAATGATAAAAATAGATGAAAAATTTCAGCAGAGAAATAGGAAGTACAAACAAAGGAAATTCTATCTACATCAGAAATTATAATACAAGTTCAAAGAAAAATGTATAGATTCTTTTAACAGCAAATTAGAGACAGTAAACTTAAAGACAGATGAGTAGCAATAATTCACTCTGACATTTATGAAACATCACATCCAACAATTAAAAAAGTCACATTCTTTTTAATTGCAAAGGAAACCAAGATGTATACCATATACTGGCTCCCCACTAAAAATCTCAATAAATTCCAAAAGTATTGAAATCTTGCAGAATATGTTTATGGACTAGAGTGACATTAATTTGAAAATCAAAAACACTAGGATATTTAGGAAATCCCCCACATATTTTGAAGGTAAATGATATACTTTTATCAAGACTATGGATTCATGATAACTATAATGAAGAAAATTAGAAAATATTATAAGCTGAATGATATTAAAATGATATATAAAAATGTCGGGATTGCAACTAAAGTGATGGGTAGAGGGAAGGTTATAGCTTTTTTATCCTGTGGAAAACTGTAGCTTAAATTTCATAGTAGGAAAAAAGTTAAGGTTTAAAATAAAAGCTTCTCATAAACAAAGTAATGATGGCCACGTAATTCCAAATTTGTCTACTCCTCCAACAAGCTAAATAAATAAACAAGAACAGCAAATAACACACAAATCCCAGACCTTAAGCATAAGGTAGAAGACAGAATATTTCAAATTCAAATGATCTATGTGTAGAAAAATAAATACCAAAAACCCCACAATTTCTAGCCGAGCTCCTATTGCAAGGTTCTGTTGAGACAGGTGCAGAAGTAAAGTCACAGGAGAAAAAAGAGGTTATCTATAAAAAGGCAATGACTGATCAGGGAAGTGACTGACTACCAGGAAGAGAAACAGAAGTTTATGGGACAAGAAGGGTCAGTATTTGAAAAGCAATATTAGCTGGGGAGAAGAGTAAAAGAAAATTGAGTCTATCTTGTGAGAATAGGAGATAAAGAGTAAAATAAGGAAAAGGGAAAAATTTAAGATCCTAGGAGATTAAAGAAAACCAAAATATTTAAAGTTTATAACACCTTCCCTTACCTCAAAAAAGTCATCCTTTAATTAAACTGCATGTTGCTACAGGACAGAACAGGATGCTCCAAACACTATTTCTGTTCACAGAAGCTACTATACGAAGAAATGAAAACAAAATGTCAGTCAAACATTCCACTGATGGAATCCCACCTCAAATAATCAAGAAGCAAAAGAAAACAGTAATATAACACTCCAAACTGAATTCTATTAATATATCCTTCAACAAGCATTTTAGAACATGAAAAGAAAAATAACTTAAACTAAAAATTTAAAAATTAAAGATAGAAATGAAAAAAATAAAACAAAAAAATTGAATAAGAATGGGTTGAACTTAGGGAAGAAATTTAGGGAATAAAAAGGAGAAAATTATAAATTTAAGTGAGAAATAAAGACTAAATTATAAGATGAAAAAAGGAGAATATATTTCAATAAACACTTTATTATCCTTTTAATTTTTTTATTTTAAAATAATATCAGCCTTACAAAAAAGTCGCAAAACTAAGACGTATTGTATTATGCAATGAGTTCTTATATACCCCTGCCAGCTTCCCCTGTTTACATTTTTTATAACTGTAATAAAATTATCAAGACCAGCAAGTTACCACTGATACAATATTGTTAATTAATCTAGAGACCTCATTTGAATTTTTCCAGTTGTCCTTCTGATGTTCGTGTTCTGGCCCAAGATGCATTCCAGTATCTGACATTGCACTTAGTTGTCATGTTTCCTTAGAGCATTCAATCTGTGAGAATTCCCCAGGCTTCTTTGCTTTTCATGACTCCGACAATTTCAAAGAAAATTGGTCAGTCATTTTGCAGAATATCCTTCAATTTAGTTATGCCCAATGTGTGCTTATTAAATTTAGTTACACCCCTTTTCAAAAATACCTCAGATGTGATGTATTATTTTTTTCAGTGTGTACCATAGAGAGGCACAGGATATCTTTTAAACCAATGAATGGTGACTCTAATTTTGATTATTTGTTTCAGGTGGCTTCCTTGAGTCTTCTACACTATAAAATTTCCATTTCCTCCCGTTTTGTAATCAACAAATTTCATCTGGGAAGATAATTAGAAGCCATGCAACTATTCTGCTTCATTTACTTTTGCCAAATAGTTTTAGCATCCATTGCATTGTCTAAAATGATTTTTAGCTTGGTGGTCACCGAATAGTAATTTTCTATTTCCATCATTCCTTTTGTATTTGTTAATGGAACTTCTCTAAGAACGAACTTTGTTGTTTTGCACTCATTTATTTATTCAAATATTTGTTTATATGTATATGAACACATGGATTCTTAATTATTATATGGATTATGATCTGTTATTATTATTCACTATATTAACTACATTAGGAGCTCCTTCAAGTTGATTACTCTGTCTTTTGGCATGTCTCCATAATTTTTTAAGAATTTCCTTACTTTGAGGTACCACAAATTGTTCCAAGTGCTTATACTTACCTTGCCCAAGTCCAAGGATCAGCAGTTTTTCCAAGGGCCCCTGGTTCCTTTTCTTGTATAACAGAACTTAGAAATCAATCAACCCCATTAAGACTCGAATATCATTGCTCATTGGGCCTCTCAGCAGATGTATATGCATATAAACCTCTATTTTTATATCCATCATGTACTCATATTAAAGAAGGCACTGATACAGTTCCAACCCTGTTAATGATACTAGAGACTGCTTTTTAAATTTCTAACTGTCTTCAGTGCCACCAATAATTGCATAGACAGATGGATCTGCTTTGCTCTGGATTTGAAGTTTGGGAAATAGGCTCATCAGAAATATCAGTACACTCAGCCATTCAGATATTTATAAGAGTTAATAGAATCTTGAAGTACATACTCCATTAAAGTCAGTAAAGCAATGATAAATGGGATAATTTGAAGTTCAGCACTTACCATATTTAAGCCATCCTCTTACCTACTCCTGAAGATATCTAATTTTTATTTCCATTTCTGTCTATTTCTTCTGTCATGAAAACAGAGGGTCTTTCAGCCTTCTACATCTGTGTATGTTAAGCTTTGCTCCAGTAGGAGGCGGGAACTAGACCCTCATAATTGCTGATTAATCCACATTGTCACATTCGTCCCTTGTCACTGTGTTCGTTGCCTCACCTCACATCCTCTCCTCATAGAACCACCACTGGTGTTCTGCTCCAATGCCTTAGCAAGATTACCAGTGGCTGCCTAGTTGCCATCATGAGAATGTTTCAGTTACCTTGTTCCACCTTTCTGTGGTGTTGGATCATGCTCTCCCCGGAGCTGCTGCATGCACAGATCTTGTGCAAAGTCAGTGTTGGTAGGTGCTGCAGCCTCACCCTCTGGATGGAGATTCTTCCACCCCCAAACCTCACACTCCATAATAAAAAACACTTCTTCATTTGAAAGTTTGTATCTTTTTTTTAAAAAAACAACTTTATTAAAGTAGAATTTACATACCATGCAATTAATCCATTTTAAGTGTACAATTAAATAATTATTAGTAAATTTACCAAGTTGTACAGCTATTCACACAAATCAGTTTAAGAACATTTCCTTCCTCCTATTGAGACCCCTAATTCCCATCCCCAACTACAGGGACCCACTAATCTGCTCCCTGTTTCTATACATTTGCCTTTTCTAGACATTTCATATGAGTGGAATTATACAATATGGGAATTTTTTCTCTAATTTCTTTACTCAGCATGTTTTTTTTTTTTTTTTGGTAACATTTTGTAACTTGCCTCTCCCTAGCATGGGTTAGTGATATGCCCCTCCCCTCCACAGTGCTCACCGCATCCCTCAGATGTGGGTCTACCCCCCCAACCCCCGAATCCCTGGTCAACACCACCACCATTTGAGCACCGTAGTGTTAATCAGGCAGTACTAATTTGATGGTGAGTACATGTGGGGTCCATTCTTCCAGTCTTGTGTCACCTCACTTTGAATAATAGGCTCAAGCTTAATCCGGGATAATATAAGCGGTCCTAGCTCACTGTCGTTTTGTAAAATTGAATAATATTTCATTGAAAGTTCGTTTCAAATTGAAACCAACTGCCTGCCACAAACTTAAGAAGCAGCCAGAATTGCTGAAGCTCCCATACTTTTCATGTCTAACCTGTGTCTGAGTCTTAATAATTATGTCTTTGGTTTCAGATTCATCTTCTCCGCTCCATCTGCTCGGATACTATCCTGAGGCTGGCCTTCGTCACCTCCAGACTGGACTGGAGGCTCCCCAATGTTTTCACTGTCTTTCGTTTCCCTCTAAACCCTATCCTTCACCCTGCCATCGATTTGACTTCATACCATACACATCTGATCATTTCACCCTTCTGCTCAAAAAGTTTCCACAGCATCTCTTTGACGATAAGTTTATATCTAGACTCTTCTGCAAGTGTCACAATATGTTTAAGACCTGGCTGTTGCCTGCCCACTCACGTTAGCTGTTTTATAATCCTGCTGTTCCTACTGTTCACTCTGTGAGTTAGTGTTCTCACTACTCTCATTTTTCACTTGTGTAACTCAACCGATCATTCTGATCGTGGGGCAAAATTTCTTAGGTCTAGGATTCCTTACTCCACCACATTTACAGACCCCCATATCTATATTTCTTATCTGCATATGATGATCTTTGTATATTCCAAAAGGGATAAGAATAAACAGATAACTGGGGAGAGGTTCCTCCCCTAAAATGGATTGACTTTTTCAGGAAGCAAGGAAACTGTATAGACAAGTGGTTCTCATGGTTTGATATGGGTATGAAGGAGATTAGGGGAAGATATTAAAATATGAGGGGAGATTCAAGTTGAATACAAAAAAAATTGATAAAATTGATTTGTCTTATTTGTCTTTGGCACATAGAATTCTCTCTGCAATACTGAATAATGTTAAATGAAGTCAGGAGAGAATCCTGAGAATCAGTGTTATCTCTGTCTCTTAGGTTTTGTAGCACAATTTCTTCACCAACTCTCTTTATCTGGGGCTGGGATTTGTGGCTTGGTATAATCCTAGCTGTCATCACTTAATGGTACTTTCCTGTTTCATGGGCATAGTATCAAGCATGGCTGGACCCAGGATCACTTACGTACCCTTCGGCCATCCCTTCTCCTTCAGCCCATCTCTTGGTTTTGCAGTCTCTCCCTTGAATATATCTCCCCAGGGCAAGTCTGGTTAAAATAAAACTCAAGGCAATCTAAAGCAAGATTAAAGGAAACTGAAGAGATTATGATTAAAAAAAAGGGAGGAGGGGGTGATACGCCATATGGCTGATCTCAGCGTGGCCTTCTAGTACACATAAAAGCATTTCACAGCAGTGTCTGTGGCATATAAACAGCCTTTCCTTCTCCATGACTCCAGCTGCCTGCTCCCCAGAGAACTCCAGGGGGCATCCCCGAGAGACACGGTCTGACTCACCAGGAGTTTGGCATTTTCTGAGAAGAGGCAGCAACCTCACACTAGAGTCAGAATCCCACAGTTTCCCAGGCTGGGGAGGGAAAGAAGGCAGGAAGTATTGAGAATTGCAGCTGTAACAGAAGCTGTAACCTGGGGATTCAAGACTCCCCCACACACTTGAGCGCACACATCACTGGGCCTGGTCCAGGGAAACAGCTGTGCTGTTAAAAGAGTAAGTTCAGGTTGCTGTGGTGCCCTTAATTGAAGAGGCATGACATTAGGGCAGATGAAGGTCCCACCATAATTAGAAGACAGACTACTTAACGGCCAATAGCCATGGCCTTGAATGGGGAATTGGAATTCGGCTACTTGGCATTTCTCTCACTAGAGATCATAATGGATTAATTAAAATTGCATAAGAATAAAAGGATGCCCAAGGTAAACATAAAGCAACACAGAATTGTGCTGAATAGCATGATGAGCACCGCAGCCCAGGGCTTGCTGCATTTCCAACTGAAAATGCTAGAATGAAGGCCACAGTGAGCTTGCTCGGCTATCCCCTGGCCTTTCCCTGGGCCTTGACTTTGAAGAGGTGCAGCATCGCCACCTGGTCACATTGGGCTCCTTCAGAAAGAGGCTGCAGAACACATTCTTCCCCTTCAATGCTCACTTCAAAGGTAGGCTTTTTCTTTCACCTCCTTTCTGCCACCTCATTTCCTGGGCTGATTCTGCCTCCTGAAATAGCTAAATTTTTCATGTTACCCACCCACAAAAAGCAAGCTGATGGTTTGCAGATGGTTTTGTAACTTACAGAAGAAAACACAGCCATTGTTTGCAAGCCTCTCATTAAGTCTCAAGCATAGCAAAAATCATATGATAGAAAAAACAAAACAAAACAAAACAAAGCAAAACATAGACTTGCAGGTCAGATAGACCTGACCTAGATTCACATTCAAATACTGCAACTTACGAGCATAAATCATTGATTACTTATCTTCTGTTGAAATGGAGCTAAGGGAGCTCCCACTGTGCAGGGTTGTTGTGAGGAATAAAGGAAGCAACACGATCTAAAACACCCAACATGAAAACAACGTACGTACGTACACATTGTCTGGTAGCTAATGCAAGTTCAGTAAATGTCATTTCCCCTTTCTACTCATCTTTTGGTGTAAAGCGATCAAAAGTAATACGGTCATGTGTCCCTAATCAAAGTTAAAACATAATGTAAATCTGTTACCACAACTGCCCTCAAAGGGCTTAACAGATAGACTTTAGCATCTTTGCCCTGTCATTTCTAGGACAGTGAAGAGGGTAAGGACACAAGATATCTGAAGAGCAAGGAGAGTGCCTTGGTCAGCACACCTGTTGGTTGATGCTTCAGTGGATGAGGGGTTAGTACCATCCGCCAGGCTTGGTTCTACCCATGAGAGAGTTGAATGGCTACCTCCAAAAGTCACCGGTGTTTGCCCTACTTGTGGCACTCAAGCAGAGGCCAAATGGACTCTTAGAAGATGTTGTTAAAAGGGTATGTATGTGGATAGAACATGATCTAAATGTAGACCTATAAAGTTTCTTCCAACCAGAAATTTGGTGCTTTTGTAACTTGGGTCAAGCGATAAGTAGAAGCATATTCTGAGGAACTGAAGAACCAGAAAGCATTCCCTTTGGTTGTTTGGTGCTCTGTGTATGAGGCAGACAGTGGAGGATTTAGCACAAATTGACTTTGAATAACTATTATCAGATGTCTGCATTACTTATACTGAAGGAGGTCAAATGACCAAGGGCTCTGAGTTACAGTAGGGAAGGATCTTTTCCTGGCTCCCAACTGCCTTAGCAATACCCGACAGAATCAGTAGTAAGAACCATGTACATGAAGCCTCCTTCAAAGGTAGGTCTTCATTTATGTTCTTGGTGGGGTTGGCTACATCCCTTTATGCAAGCATGTAGGTGTCTCGTCATGTGGCAATTTGACAAAATGTGAATGTCCAAACTTGGAGCTAGAAATTTGAATCTTGTGAGTCTTCCATTTGGGTTACCATGATTTATCTCTAGGAGGTCCTAGTTAACTTAGAATATGATAATTGGTAAGGAGAGAAGTTAATACTTAGACATCCATTTTTTAATATAGACATTTTTGTGATTGGAGGACATACACTGATGCCTGTAAGATTGTACAGGAATTTAACTGATTTAGGGCAAGCTCAAAGAACATAAATTCAAATGTGCAGCAATTTAGGCCTACTTCTTTGGAGACAGTAGTAGTTTAATCTTACCACTAATAATATTTCTTTGGAGGATTTATATTAGGTTGTTAGGTTGGCTTTTTATTGTGCCAGGTAGGTACCACAGTATTTGTTTATTTGTGTTTGTTTATTTGAGGCCTGGGTTAATGAGCAAGGTAAACAACATGAAAGATGGATGAATTTTGTCATTTATTATTTGAAAATAAGGTAGAAGGACTAACATATCCCAGATCTATATATCAAGTACCAGTAACAGCTCACACAAGCGATTTAATAAGGTACCAGGAAACTATTCTCCTATGTCTTCTGGATATACATATCTGTTTTCAATAATAAAAATCTGCGATAAAAATTGAAATTCATAAGGAAAAGTTTAAACATTGAGTCAGTATTAAGCTCTTCAAATTTTGTGTATGCTAATTAAAAAGACAAACAAACAGTTGTCCTGAACCACAAGAGAAACTAGGAGTTTGAATTGAACATATATAGAATGAATGAATAATTTTTAGAATCATTATTCTGGAGCCGGTATTCTGGATATTGTTGGCTCAATCTGGGTAGAGTTTTAAGAAGCCAGTGGCACCATGAGTGCTGTAGTCTAGAACATTCTCAGGGTGAGGGGAAGAAGATAGCACATCTTCCTAAAGGAGTTAAGAAGGCTTAGAAAACACATTGTAACTCTTTCAATTATTATTATTATTATTTTTTACCTTGAGTGTGGACTGTGCAATGAACATCATTCTCCCCTCTGCTCATTCTGGGTTTCCAGACAGTGGCAATTTTGATGACATGTTGCAAGTGTGTCTGCTGCACACAGGGCCCTCAAGATCCTGAGTCTGCAGAGTCACACATGGCCCTCTTCCCAGCTCTAGTTTGCACTCTTGCTGCCCCAGCTGAGGCTCTGGGGCACACACAGTCCTTCGTATGTGCAGATGGACAACAGATCCCTTTAAAACTGCTTGGTGTGTTATATTCATACAGGTGGAAAGAGCAGTTAAATAAAACATGTGAGCTTCATCATCCTTGAATTTCTTCCCTCTTCCTTTCTCCCAGTGTGCTTGGTGCTGTACAGTGACTCCTTTCCATGGAAAACAGCTAGACTGACCTTTTCAGTGTTTTTATTCCACAATACCCCTAGGCACTAGTCCACCTTCTAGAAAAATAATCTAATAAAACCTCAGGAAGTGATTTAATTACAACAGGGAAAAAAAGAGTAAAGAGTGAGATGAGGCCAAGACTCACATAGGAGTGGAACAGGGAAGGGAGGGAATTGGACACTCACAAAGGCAGGGAAAGACAAATACACCGGCTCATTTAGCAGATGGGGGATGTCTAAGCTGCAAGGAGAGCAAGGACGATGCAAGCAAGTGAGGAAGAGGTATTATCAACACTTGGTATAAAAGTTTCCCTAACTGGCCTTGTACCTCTGACTCAAGACATCTGTTCTTCTTTCCTTCCCAAAGAACTACACCATAATATTACACATTATTTTCTGTATTCCAAGAGGCATTGATAATTACTCTCATATCTACCCTAGAGAGTACTTTTCAAAAGAAAGATATAAACTCTATCTAATGAGAGCAGAATCTCAGTGATTGCTACCATTGTGTTCTATGCAAATGCTGCCTGCTGGATTCATTTATCTCGTTTATGGTACAGCAATATATAATGTTCATTCAAGCATCCTTTCATGTAACATAAATTTATGAGCACCTACTGTGTGTAGAAGATAATGATTCCTGCCCTGGAGGAAGTCACAATCTGTTGTGAGAAGCAGAAATGTGAATAACTATAATAAAAAGATTATAATTGCAATACTGACTATATGAACAAAGGGTTGTGAACAGGCAGGAGGGATCATATTCATTTGTTCTTCCTGAAAGCCGGGGAAAAAGTCACCAAATATATTTCAGAGGAGGCGAATCATGAGCTGGTTTCAAAGGACACAAATGATTTTGCCAGGATAGGAAAAAAAATTCCTGGAGACAGAAATAGTATAAAGAATGACATGAGTATGTTGGAGACACACGAGGGAATTGTGTGACTAAACGTAGGATATGATATGAAGGGGGGTGGGAGCTGTTAGGAGTTGTGGCTTGCATAGTAGACTGAGCCCAGGTTGCAAATAAATCAATGGCTAAGCAATGTAAATTATGTCCATTAGCAACAGGCAGTCAATGAAGGGGTAGGAACAGGAGTAGCATCAACCAAACTCTACGTTAGAAAGTGTGCTGGCAGCTGGTAAAGGAGAGTGGGTGTCACTGAAAGCAGGAGAACAACGGAGGTAGTTGTGGTATATCCCGGGAAACAGGCTGGACACTGAAACCAGGAAAGATGGCAGAGAGGCAGATTGTCACAGGAAGAAGCATCTAATTCAACTCGGAAGTTTGGCTTTGGAATCCTGTTGGAATAGTCTGAGTCACTATAAAGCAAAATATAACTCAATGGGAGAACACAAAGAAATGTCTTACTAAAGAGAAGAGACACATATGGGCGTCAGGTGAAAGAGCATTTTTTATTCTGTGAAAAAGATGATCCACTCTACTTGGGAATATGTGGCTTTAAGAACCTGGGCTCTTGAACCAGAAGACACAGGTTTGAATTCATTTCTACCCCTTAGTAACTGGGCAAGTTGGTCAAGTTACCTAATATTTCAGTACTTTACCTTGTTTATCTGTAAAGTGAGAATATAACCCTAATACCTTTCATCAAAACTGGGACTGTTATGAGGATTAAATAAAATGATACATATAAAATGCTGAGGAAAGTGCTTGTCACTTTAAAGACAAAGGCTCAATAAGAATCAGTTGTTAAAAGCAGAAGTAGACATTCTCAATCGCAAAGAAACATTGATAGTCAGTTCATTCTCTTTATCCTAAAACATTCAGATTATCTGTTTTTTTAATGGACGTGGAATCCCACGAGGATCAATTAAAGCTAGAAGCCACGTTTTAAAAAAAAAGTGTCACTTTTTTTTGACACAGAAGTTTCATATTCAAAAAGTTTACTTCATCAGTGAAAAGGGGAGAGATCAATGCCCTCAGAAAGTTGTACAGTTGGGCATCTCCTCAAACACCCAACCTCAACTCTTCCATGAGGACATAGAGATTCTTGACACCTAGGCAAACACAAATCACATACGCATAAAAGCAATGCTTATTACAGCTGACAGCATTGTCCCAAATTGTAAGGAAGCAGGGAGGGAGTTAATGATAAAGGGAAGGTAGAAGGAGAAAATCTTTGTTAAAACGCTAATCAGCAGGAAGACCTTGGGAAAAGCTAAAAAGAAATTAACAGGAGAGCACAATCTTGATGTACAGCTACAGCCTCAAAAAAAAGGATGCAATTAAGTGCTTCTAACAAGGCTCCAGTAGTCAGACAGTAAGTGTAGAAAGACCAGCTTAATGAAATGTCATGGGGACACTGCTTATAACAATCATATGCCCTGGATGCCAAATGGAGCTTTACCTACTGGAGAAACAGTTACAGAGGAAAAGAACACAAGCTTGCCAGCTGTTAGGAAATAGAACAGAATGAGCCCAGGGCTCTAGGGGAAGGTGGAAAATTAACGCGGCCTCTGTGTCTTGTTATGTTTTCCTTACTCCTGTGCTTTTCTCTTCTGGATTTAAAATTGAACATTTCCCACTAGATGGGGGACGGGGGGTGCTTTCAAAAAAGAAGTATTGGACCCAGTGCCTGGATATTGCAAATTTGGAGATCAGGTTAGGAATAAGGTTGTATAGACTCAGGGAGGAGGTGCAGCTTGCAAGCCTTTATAATAACTATCATTATTTGTGTTGCTATTTCTCTTGAATTCACAATCAGTAGTCCCCAAAGGCCAGTTAACTTACTTTAGGCTTCTGGCTCTGTTAGGTCTCTTCTCAAATGAAACATGTCAGAGAGGTCTTCCTTGAATGCCTTATCCAAAATTGTCCTCACCCAACCCCCCAGGGACTCTCTAGCCCACTACCCTGCTTCGTTTCCTTCATAGCATTTTTAAGTTCATAAAATATTATTTGTTTGTTGATTATTTACTGATGTGTTATTTGTCCTGCTCACTAGGATACAACCTCCATGACAACAGAAGACATGTATCCCTATTTTGTACATTACTGTGTCCCCAATCGTTACTGCCTAGAATCTATTCTACACTCAAGAAAGATGTTTAGAATGAATTTTTTTGACCTATAAATATCAGTGATTTCTTAATGTTCTCCATCTGTGAGTATTTCCTACTCACAGGTCCTTACGTTCCTTCTACTTGTACTCTCTCCTCATCGAGTCTGCCTGTCTCTTGTTTGTTTCTTTTAAACCTGACTTTTCCTTGTTTACAATGACTCTGTTTTGAGTCCACATTTTCTGACTTTTCTGTTCAAAATCTTTAAACAAACTATTCATTCTCTTGCTGTATCCATTTTTCCTTCTCTACGTCATCATTCTCATCAATACATAAATGTGCTATTTTGCTCCGAGCCCTGAAAACAAACAAAACCACACCCCCTCTAACTACTACCGTATTCCTCCACTTGTTTTTACAGAAAAACCATTTATAGAGTTTTTATAAATGTCTTTACTCATTGTTCTTACTTTACATCCAATTTTTCCTGGAAATTGCTTTAATCAGAACTTACTGTTCACCCCTTTTATAAGACATATCATCAAGGTCATTGATGACTCAATATTGTGGAATCCAATAGACTCTCCTCAGTCCTAATCTTCTTGGACCTTTCAGCAGCATCTGGCAGTTGAACAATTCCTCCTTTTAAAAAAGATATAATTAATTCACTATAAATTTCATCCAATGCAAGTGCCCCATTTGAACAATTTTGACATATGAATGGATATGCACAAGTGTAATCTGTGTAACCACCAACACAATCTCCAGAGTTCCCCTGTGCCCTGTCCTGGTCAACTTTGCCCCACTGTCAGCTTAAGGCAATCATTACTCTGTTTTCTGTTACTCTGTATTAAATATGGTTTTACAGATTTTCATATAAATGGAGTCATACATTATGTACTCTTTTGCAACTGCCTGTGTTCACTCAGCATGTATTTTAAGATTCATTCATTTATTGCATTAATCGTAATGTATTACTTTTTATTGTTGAATAGCATTTTATTGTTTGGATATAACTCTTTTTAAAATTTATTGTCCTGTTGATGAACATTTGGACTGTTTTAATTTGGGGGCTATTATATGAATGAATAGAATGGTCATGTAGACATGCAAGTTTTCATGTGGACAGAGGTTCTTATTTCTATTGTATAAATACCTAGGAACTGAATTCTGGGTCATGTGGCAGGTGTATGTTTAACTTCATAAGAAGCCATCAAACAGTTTCCAAAATGGTTGTACTATTTTACTTTCCCACAAGACATGTTACAGTTGCTCCGCACCCTCTCCAACACTTGGTATGTTAGTCTTTTATTTTAGCCATTCCAGAGAAGGTATAGTTGTATCTCATTTTGGTTTTAATTTGCATTTCCTTAATGAATAATGATATTAAGAACTTTTCAATGTGCACTTGAGTCACTTTTGTAACTTTTTTGGTTATTTATCTTTTCAAATATTTTTCTCTTTTTTTAAAAATCAAGTTGTTACATTATTGACTTCTAAGACACCATTATCAGTTATGGTTTTTGAAAATGTTTGTTCCAGGTTGTGGCCTGCCTTTTCTCTTTCTTAACAGTGTTTTTTGAAGACAAAAGAAAATTAATTTTATGAAATGTAATTTATCAACTTATTCTTTTACAGTCTGCATTTTTTATATTCCATATAAGAACTCTTTGCTTAACTCAAGGTCAAAATGATTTTCTCATTCTTCTACTAAAAGTTTTCTAGACTTTAGCCTTTATGTTTAGGTCTATTATTCATTGCAATGTGTTTCCATGTATAGTGCAAAGCAAGAATGAAACTTAATTTTTCCCATGTGGATAGCCAATTGTCGGAGCAAAATTTGTTGTAGAGATTATTCTTACGTCATTGGATTTCCTTAGCACCTGGGTTGAAAATAAATTGGCTGTTTATATGTGAGCTGTTTTGATGTGTTCTGGGCTCCCTATTTTGTTCCATTCATCTGTGTGTCTACACTTTAGCCCAACACCACAATATCTTGGTAATTTAGCTTTAGAATAATTCCTTAAATCAAGAAATTTAAGTCTCCAATTATGTTCCTTTCAAAGTTGTGTTGGCTATTCTACATTTGCATTTCAATATAAATATTAATAATATATACTGATCAATTTCTAGCATACCCTCTAAAATAAAAAAAAATAGTCTGCTGGGATTTAGATTGCACTGAGATTGTATATTTGAAATTGTATTAGATCTATAGATAATTTTGGGAATATTAACACATTACAACAGTGAGTATTCTGAGATAGGAATGTGGTGTATCTTCTCATCAAGGTCTTTGAAATTTTTATTTAGTAATGTTTTATAATTGTTAGTGTAATGGTCTTATATGTATTTTCTTAAATTCATCCCTAGGTATTTCATGTTTTTGAGGCTATTATAAATGTTTTGAGGCCTTCATTTTAATTATCAGTTGCTGGTATATACAAGTACAATTGAGTTTTGTATATTTACCTTATACAAAAAATTTGTTAAACCGAGTTATTAGTCCTATTGGCTTTTTTTTTTTTTTTTTTTTTTTTAGATTCTATAGGAATTTCTATATGGACAAACTTGTCATTTCAAATAAAGTTTTACTTCTGCATTATCAATCTTATTTTCTTGTTTTATTGCACTTACTAGGATGCCTAGTAAAATATTGATTAGTGGCAAATGAAAATATCCTTATCTTCTTCCAGAACTTAGGATGAAACAATCAGACTTTCTCCAGCAATGCTGATGGTAGCTCAGTTTTTCATAAATAGTCTTTATTGGTTTAAAGTATTTCCCTTCTATACTCAAGTTTATGGCAGTTATTATCATTCATGGCTGATGACTTGAGTCTATCACTGTTTCTTCATTTCAAAAGAAATGACTATATGTCATTTCTTTTTACATTTTCGCGGTATGTATGTATGTATGTATGTAATTAGTTAGTTAACTAGCTAATGTAATTATGAGTGTGAAACCAATCTGACATTCTTGAAATAAACTTGTTTTGGCCATTATGTACTTTTTATGTATTACTGGTTTTAATTTGTAAGTATCATGTTAAGAATCTTTTCATATGTATTCACAAGGAATATGTGTTGGTGATTTACTGTTCCTGTATCTTTTTTCGTGGTTTTGGTATTATGGTAACTAATGGTCTCATGAATTGAGTTGAGAAATGTTTCCTCCTTTTCTATTTGCTGCAAAAATCTCTTCAGAATAGGCATTATTTATTTCTTAAATGTTTAGTAGAATTAACCAATTATGCAGTCTCAGCCTATAGTTTTCATTGTGTGAGAATTTTAGCTATGAAATACATTTATTTAATAGATGTATGGCTCTCTAGGTTATTTTTTTTTTTCGTTTGTAAACTTTGACTGTTTTTGTCTTTCAATGAATGTTTCCATTTCATCTAAGTTGTCATTTTTTAAAAATCAGGCTATTCTTAATATTTCTGTATTATCCTTTTATTTTCATTAGGTTCTATTGTGACTTCACTTCTCACATTCCTGATATTTGGTAACTTGTGATGTTATAGGGTTTTTTTTTCCCCTCGACCTGAGTAAAGGTTTTCCAATTTTGTTGATTGTTTAAAGGAATCAGCTTTAGTTTTAATTGATTTTCTCTACTGTTTGTATGGACTATATATCTTAATTTTAGCTCTTTATTTTATATTTTTCTTCTGCTATATGTGGGAATAATGATTTAGGTCTTTTCCTAAATCATTATTATGGAAGATAAATCATTGATTTGAGCTTTTCTTCTTCCTGAATAAAAGTATTTAACTCTTTAAACTTCCATATTATGGCTGCTGTAGCTGCTTTATATCAATGTTGACATATATTGTGGTTTTATCTCAAGTCAATTCAAATTATTTGTAAATTTCTTTATGATTTGTTTCTTTGACCTACAGATTACTTAAAATATAGCATTGATTTCTAAATACTGGAATTTTTTCACGTGACCCTTTTTAAAATAGCGTTTTTTTGTCACAGAATAACAAAATTCTTAAGTGTACAATTAAATGATTTTTAGTAAATCAACCATAATTTTGCTACCCTCACCACAATCCAATTTTTGAACATTTCTATCAAACCAAGTTATCCCTCATGATTATTTTTTTATTTTGGTAATAAAACACATAACATGAGATCTATGTTACTGGAAAATTTTTCAATGTACAGCACAGAATTGTTAACTACATGTGCATTGTTGCTTAGCAGATCTCTCCAACTTTTTCATCTTGTGTGGCTGAAACTCTACACCCAATGCACAGAAAATCCCTGTTTCCTCCTCCACCCAGCCGCTGCAACCACCATGGTACTTTCTGCTTCTATGAATTTAAATACTCTAGATACTTCACGTAAGTGGAAACACAATATTTGTCTTTCAGTAATTGGCTTATTTCACTTAGATAATGTCCTCAGCAACATGTGCTCATCCATGTTGTAGCATATAACAGGATTTCCTTATTTTTTAAGGCAGAATAATATTCCATTGTCTGTGTATACTATGTTTTTTTATTTATCCATTAATGGACACTTAGGTTGTTTCCATTTCTTGGGTATTAGGGATAACGTTGCAATGAATATAGGAGTGCAAATATCTCTTTGAGATTCTATTTTCAATTATTTTAGGTAAATACCAAGAAGAGAGGTTGTTGAATCATATGGTCATTCTACTTTTAATTTTTAATTTCTCCATATTGTTTTCCATAGCTGCTGCACCATTTTAAATTACCATCAACAGTGCACAGGGCTCTAATTTTTCACCACATTTTATTTTATTATTTTATCTATTTTTGGTTTCTTTGGTTGTTTTTTGATAATGATCATCCTAACAGGAAAGAGGTGAAATATCATGGTGGTTTTGGTTTGCAGTTTTGTAACAAGTAGTGATGCTGAACATCTTTCATTGACCTATTGACTATTTTTTTGTCATCTTTGGAGACGTGTCTATTTAGGTCCTTTGGCCATTTTTTAATTGGGTTTTCATTTCTTTGTTTTGTTATTGAATTGTGGGAGTTCCTTATATATTTTGAATGTTAATCACTTATCATACAAATGGTTTGCAACTATTTTTTCCTATTCCATAGGTTGCCATTCACTCTGTTGATTGTTTCCTGTGCCACATGGAAGCTTTTTAATTTGATGCATTCTCACTTGTCTATTTTTGCTTTTGTTGCCTGAACTTTTAGTGTCATATTCAGGAAATCATTGCCAACACCACTGTCATGGAGCTTTATCCCTGTTTTTTTCCTAGGCGTTTTATGGTTTCAGGTCTTTAAACTTTGAAGTTGATGCTGGAATGAGTTAAGCCTTTGGGGGTTGTTGAGATGAAAAGAATGCATTTGGCATGTGATAAGGACATGAATTTTGGTGAGCTAGGGGCAAGATGGTATTGACCGAATGTTCATGTCTTCGCTAAATTCCTATGTTGAAATCTTAATCCCCGAGGTGATACTATTAGGAGGTGAGGCCTTTAGGAGGTGATCAGTCATGAGGGTGGTGCCCTCATGAATGGGATTGGTGACCTTATAAAAAGAAACTGGAGAGCTTGCTCTTTCACTTTTTGCCCTCTGCTACGTGAACACAGAAGACGTCCGCCATCTGCAATCTGGAAGAGGATCCTCACCAGAACCGGACCATGCTGGCACTGTGATCTCAGACTTCCTGCCTCCAGAACTGTAAGAAATAAATTTCAGTTGTTCACAAGCCACTCACTCTATGGTACTTTATTATAGCAACTGAAATTGACTAACACTCCTGGGCTACATGGATGTTGTCTTCCTTATTCTTGAGCCTTCTGAAACTTAGATGGTTTTTTGATACAGTAACCCCTACTGCCAAGATTCCAGTATGTCTTGCTCCAGTTTTTTTTTTTTTTTTTTGAGGTGCTCCAGTTTTTTTTCCCCCTCTGGACCTCATGTTTGTAGCATAGGTTTTAACTGTTTTCAATTAATGCTTTAACTGTTTTCAATTAAAACTCAGTGTTAAGTAGTTTTTGTTTCTGTTGTTGCTATGGGTAGATGAGTATTTTTTCCTTTCTGTTTTTATCTGTTAAATTATAGTTGAATTAGCTGTGGACAGCTCTGCTTGACAGTTCAAACAGCTTCAGCAACTAAAGTCAATTCCAGTTATTTTGAGAAACATAGGTGTTCCCTAATGCACTTCACAGATGTTGTACTTCACTCTCTCAAATATCAATTAAAAAGAATTATTAATTGCATTTTGATATTAGGTCTAATTATCAATTCAATAGCTATGAAGTAACATTTTTTTTTTTTTTTGGTGGTTTTATGCTCACACACTGATTTCCTAAAATTCCCCTTTAAAAGTGAACATTGTTTAAGGTTAGAAACAGAATGTTACCTAGAATTTTCTTTTTTCCTATTTCCCCATGTTCCCAGTCTACACAAATTTACCTCCAATACCATGATGTATTTCCCCAAACACGGTGCATTACCTGGATGACGGCTGTCAGTCATCCATCATTCTCCTCTAAATCTAACAAAGACTGACAATTGCTTTACAGTGGACACTAAAGCTGCCCTTTAAGGTCCTCAGTATCTGACTTCTCTACCACTCTTTATGCAGAAAGAATTTTTTTCTGAAAGAAATTATTAAATTGTTGTCTTTTGCCTAGTGTACACTCAAAGTATATTAAAATAATAACATACTCTTAAAAACATAGTAAATAGATTCCTCACGTTTCCCTAGTTCAACAGCCCAAGGAAATGATGAAGTTGGTGAAACTTGGGTCATCCTGCTCTTCCTACCTGAGAGTATGCGGTGACACTCCCTCTGGTGGCTCAGCCACTGTCATCTGTTCTATCACCACCGCAAACAGCTTAGATGATGTTTTTTTCTTAAGCTGGTCTTATTTCCAACAAGCCCAGATTTCTCCTGGTGAATTTTTACATACATATTAGATGTTAGTTCTACTAATAATATTTACATTTATATAAGATCTTTTAGTGTATTAGACATAAGATCATATTCTGGTTCTGCCTATTCTTGCTGTACAAACTGGGTACAAGTCAATTAACTTTACTCTAGCCTCGGTTTGTATATTCACAAAAATAAGATTAAAAGCTACTTCATCCTATACCTTCTTTTTTTTTTTTTTTTTTTGGTCTTTATTGAAGTGTAATTTACATATCATGTCTTTACTCCATTTTAAGTGTACAATTAAATAGTTATAGTAAATTTACCAAGTTGTACAGCTATTCACATAAATCAATTTTAGAGGATTTCCCATCCCTCATTGAGACCCCTAATACCCATCCCCAAATACACTTTAAGCATGCCCCTCCCCTTCACAGTGCTCACCACATCCCCCGGATGTGGGTCCACCCCCCATCTCCAAAATCCCCAGTGAACACCACCACCATTTAAGCACCATAGTGTCAATCAGTCAATACCAATTTGATGGCAAATACAAGTGGGGCCCATTCTTCGTGTTTTGTGTCACCTCACTTTGAATAACGGGCTTAAGCTTAATCCAGGATAATATAAGCGGTGTAGCTCACTGTCATTTCTTAAAATTGAGTAATATTCCATTGTAAACATATACCAAATTTTAATCTACTCATGCATTGAAGGGCACTTAGGTTGTCTCCACGACCTAGCAATAGTGAATTGTGCTGCCATAAACATTCGGGTGCAGAGCAAAGAAGTAGATTTTGAAAATATTATTGATGAATTTGCTTTCATTAAATCCAGGAAAGTAAAATTATAATACATTCTTTGTTATAAATAAAATATTTAAACTAACACTGTGAATTTTAATATACCTGATTTTAAATTTTTCAATATTTTTTTCAACTATATTAATGTTCTGGAAAAAATTAGCCATTAAAAATATATAAAAACATATATAGGAGTTTGTACACACTTTTCCTTTTACCTCAGGTTCCAGTATGGTTCAGCACAGCACTAGTATTTAAAATTTTAACATTGTTCATCAGAGACTCTTTTGCATTAATCTTTATTTGTAAAAACTATTACATTAAAATATTATTTATCTTGATTACTGAGTTTTTTTAGTGTCCCTTAAATTTTGTTCAAAACCCCTCACTTTTCTTTCTCTAGTCCCAGCCCTGGTATTTTTACTGCCTCTTCAAAAGTAGTAAGACTTACATTCAGAAGATATTTATGGTTAAAATACAGTAGAAGTTATCCAATAGAAGTTAGAAGTTCATAGAATTTACCCAACTTAGATTTTATTTACTCATTCATTTGCATGAGTCAACAAAGTGGCAACCAGTAGAGTTGATGAGGCACATAAAAGAGATGAGGGTGGGTATAATCATAGTTTGGATGAAGAATTTAAAAATCCAAACAGCCATGACACACACACACAGACACTTAAAAATTAAAATGAGAAAGGATTTGATGATTTTAAGTTAGAATAGAAATATTTTTGTGATATTTCTTAAAAAATACCTAAAGAGGACAAGCAAGGCTCTCAGGTACTTATCACCAGTCCGTGTGTTGAAACCCTCTGCTATGTGCTCCCACTGCACAAAATTTTCTTTCTAATGTTGTTCTTATTAAAAAGAGTTCCTTAGAGAATAGCTGATACCCTTAGAGAATAACAGTGCCTCATACATGATGTGTTAATACTTACCATTTACCAGACACTGTTCTAAACATTTATGTATATTAATTTATTTAAATCTCGCTAACAATTGTCTATGATAGGCACTGTTGTCATCCCATTTTACAGATGAGAAAACTCAGGCATAGTGAGGTTAAATAAGTGACTTACTTTACACAGTTAGTAAGCACAGAAATTAGATTTGAACCCTAGGAGTCTAACTTCTGAATCCAACTTGTAACTGCTAAGTTATTACTGCTTCACATGTACAAAAGAATTTTTGAATAAAGGATGGAATAGATCAAATATATGTGTATTAGTTTTCTATTGCTGCTGTAACAAGTTACCAGGTTAATTTTAAAAGTTGGAGACTGTTGAATAATAAAGATCATCTGTATGTCTCTTGTAAAGTCTGTCCTTTCTCTATATATTTTTCTCCTCTCTGTGTAGGGAAAAGTGAATATAGTCATCTATGGGTAGGCAAAATAGCTTTAAAAAAACCGTGTTGGACCATTCCCCAAAAGGGGAAGGACTAGCAATCACCAGTGGTCATACACAGTGACCTGGAGAAAGTATTTCCAAGAGTATGTTGCAGGATGATGAATTAGCCAAGTGATTGGGAAGAGTACTGTCTGTGCAGGCTTTATTCATTGTCCAATGTCTCTTGGCTCTGCCAACCATCATGAGGTCCTCATAAGGTGTAATGAAGCAAATGTTAAACTGAGACAGAACAAACTTGGTTTAAGAATGTATAAACATGGGGGCAAGGTACAAGGACCCAGGTTGCAGAAGTATAGAAAAAGTCCCATGGTCACAGCCGCTGGAACCTTAGCTGTGAGAGAGAACCCAGCCTAGCAAATGCTGGCTCTAGACCAAAAATTACTGGGTATGGTTTGGTGAAGGAAGAGGTATGTGTGGCTGGGGGTGAGGGTGCAAGTCGGGTAGGGGTGGGTGGGGGAGGCACTTGAACTTCTTTCACTCAATCAGAAACCATTAGTGATTTAAGTGCTGTAACCCAGTCCAAGTCATGATAATGAGTTTCCACTGATCCCTTGTGTTAGGTATAATAAAAAGTAGAAGGTTCCTTCAGATTGCCAGTGATTTTGTTCTGGCTAATGAATTTCTAAAGAGTATGCATTTAGCTGTCATGTGTTTATCTATCCACATAGATATGGCTTGTATCAGTCATTGAGACACTGGCTCAATTTCTTGGTCGAATAGCTCTTTGAAATTCATTGATGGAATAAATGTGATTTGGTATCTATTTCAAAATATTGTGCAAAACTTTCCATCAGAAAATCTAATGAATTTTTTCTTCAAAGGTATGCGATTTGATTGAGAGAAAAGTTCTCTTGCCTAAGACTTCTAATATATTTTGAAAGGTCATTTCCTTTTTTGGGGTTAAGATTCCATTTTAGAGGCTACATATGATATTTTGTTGGGGTTGCCAGGCCATCGCCATAGTGAGGGCATGAACTCATTTACAGAATACTTGGTAATGTTTCTATCCTCCTAAGAGAGACATTTCTCATTACAGTGGGCTGCAGCACCAAAGTTTTTGTAGTTGACTGGTGTAGTTCTGAGTAAATCTTGATTTTGTCTCCTTGACAGTGACCAAAGCGCTCTGCTAGAGGATTTATTGATGGACCAAGCCCCATAAATGTGGTCGTCACTGCCAGGAGAGAAACATGCCATCCTGAATATTTGTAAAATGTTCTTGTAAAAATGTTTTGTGAGCAGTCATCTTACATCATTTTTACCTTTAGAGATTTAAACAAAATCATTCATTTTATGCATGACAAGAGATATTTGCACATAATCCACTTTGGGCATTTGGGTTACCTTAATATCAATCATTGTGACTGTTTTAAAAGAATTTTGAAGAGGTACATACTAAAAGTACTTTTATCTTACAAACATCTTTCCCTCTGTGACATTGCTTTGCTTCTGAAGGTCAGCCTTCTTCCTTTTGTTTTTTAAAAAGTTATGCCTTTTGTCATAGGTACATTTTTTTCTTTCTAAAACTGATATTTTCAAAATGTATCTTAAATATGCATTTATGTACTCTATTTCTAATTCATTGTTTTAAACTTTCAGGCTCAACTTTAAAGAAGCTTCTACACACTGGAAATTCTATTAAGGTATTTACAGTGTAATATCACTTTTAATTACTCTTAAATTTATTAATGCCACAAAGTAACAATGTTAGGCCATTTTGAAAAAAAAATTAGAAACTACTTGACTTAGTTTTTATTTTTTAATTGATGCATTTACATGACAAATATTTGTTAGGGTTTTCTTATATCACAACTTATTGTGAGAGATATTTTAAATGGCATTAGGGAAAGTGACTTGGGGCTTGGAGTTTGGGGTTCTGAGTTCTAATTCTGGTTCTGCTGGGTACAGCTGGGAACCATGGGCAAGGCACTAACTGCTCCAGTTTTATCATTAGTAAAAGGAAGGGCATTTCCTCTAAGCTTCAGAGCTAACATACCTGGTTCTGCTCACCTCAGTAATCTGGTTGTTAAAATTATAGTTGTCTCTGAATTAATATTACCGATTTTGAGAACTACTATAGGAGAAAATAACAGCAGGGCCTCCCTCTTGAACATTTATTTGCTGCAGATTGATCTTGTAATTTAGGTTTAAGTTGGCTTATTTTAAAATGAGTATACCTTTTATAGTGACATATATTACTTGATGCAGAGATAAGATGACCCTAAAACATTAGTGGCAGAGAAAACCAGCCTGGGGTAAATATTTTATGGAAGATAATTCACTTGTAGCCAATTAAGTTGTGTGAGTGCTTTTAATAAGCTAATATATTTTTTGTTTTATGTCAGTTTAAACAATCACAGCCACTTAAAACTTGATATATTGACTATCTCTTACATGTTGAAAAAAGGAAACGAGTTATTCATAGCCTCACTGCAGAGTCCATATTTTGTCCCTCTTATAATAATGTTAGAATTAAAACCTGTCAGGTTGTTACCTTCTATTTGTATTAGCCTTATGTGTATTTAGTTCTCTTAGTTAGAGTTAGCATAAAAAATTGGAGACTTGTTATAGAATTTCATAGAAAGTTTCCTCTTGTTAAATGTAATTTTATTAGTTATACGTAGAGCTGTATCTTTTTTTTGTCTGACAGCTGATTAGTATCGTATTACCACTCATACTATCTGCTTGGGGAGAGGAGGACAGGTGTGCATGGACATGGAGGTTTATGCAGAGCCGTGGTGGAATCCAGGAGCATGTCTGGAAGTATGGTGTGAGACTGCTTTATTAACGGGATAGGACTGTTGCCAGCTAGGGTGTCTGTCTTGATGCAGTTTGACTTCTGCTGGGAGTCAGCAAAGCCAAGTATGTAATTTTTGTGGGGTGGGGTGGGTCTCTTCTCCTTTTGGTTTTCTGCCAGAACCTTGTGTTTAGCTTGCGACACTCTTTCTCTGGGGGCATGAGCATCACCTTAGGTTAAGGGAAAGGAGATCAGACAGTCGTCACTCCAGTTGCCTGCATTTGGAGTTCATAACATCTTTCAGCTGCATCTGACTTTTTTTCCAATCTCTTTTGCTTATGTAGCTTCTTTTATTGACATCATCTTTCAGCCATTTAGGAAGGAGTACAAAAATGAAGGGATGTGTGTTTTCGAATTCTAGGAACAGGATGAATTTGAAGTAAGTGTAGAGGAGGCAAAAGGGCACATCTACCTATGTTGATGTTTTCAACCGGGTGATGCTGACCATTCAGAGCATGGCAAAGGTGTTAGAGAGAATAGAGTAGGCAGGGGTCCCCAACCTATGGTGAGTTGTATTGTTTTTCCATTATATATTACAAGATATAATAATAATAGAAACAAAGTGCACAATAAATGTAATGCGCTTGAATCATCCCGAAACCATCCCTCCTCCCCCCTCTCCCCACTTTGTGGAAAAATTGTCTTCCATGAAAATGGTTCCTGGTGCCAAAAAGGTTGGAGACCGCTGGAGTTGGGACATAAGACAGGGAAGCTGGAGAGCTGCTCTGTCTCATTGAGCCAGGCCTTTAAGGTCTTACTTAGCTCCAAGTATTCTGATTTTCAAGATCATAAGCATATGCATACAGTATATACATTTGGAGGGAGATTGCCAGACACCCTAGCTGGCAACAGTCCTATCCCATTAATAAAGCAGTCTCACACCATTGTTTTCCATTGTTTTCATGGATAATCTAGTGTTGATGATATGGGCACTGTTGCTTTACAGAAGGAAATACTATTCATAGGACGTATTTACATAGTGTTTAATGTGAGCCAGACACTGTTATGTGTGCTTTATACATTAGCTCACTTAATCCTTACACCAGTCCTTTATGGTAAATGCTTTTATTATCCCTATTTTACAGATGGGAAGACTAAGACATGGAGAATAAGTGGTCTCCACAGGTCACAGCTAGAAAGTGGCAGAGCCTGCATTTGAACCCAGACATTCTGGCTCCAGAACCTAAGCTCTTAACCCTTGTCCTATATTGCAGCATCCTTGCTTACTTGGGCCTAAGTGAAGAACTTGGTGAAGTACTTTAAAGATACCTTTAACTTTTAGTTTTTTTTTCTCAGGACTGATGCTACGTTGCAATGCATTTCTACAAATACATGTGTTTCATTTTCATTACTTTTAACTTTGTTTTCAGATAAGATGTGAAGGAATCAGGTTGTTTCTTTTGTGGCTTCAAGCACTTCAGACAAACTGTGCAGAAGAGCAGGTGCTGATTTTTGCTTGCCTTGTGCCTGGTTTCCCAGCGGTCATGTCGTCCAGGGGGCCCTGCACACTGGAGACACTCATCAATCCTAGCCCTAGTGTAGTTGATGGTGAGTGATGTTAACAGATCTTACTTGTTGAAATTACTCTTGAACTTACATTGAGGAGTTCCTTGGTTTTTCATTTTCTTGACTAGAAATCCTGATATAGATGGGTTCTGAAGAGGAATTATTTCCTGTTCATATTCACAGTAGATAATTACTAACATTAGAATCAAAAGACTTGGAACCTATTTTATATGAAATGATGACAGGAGAAATTTACTGAAGTGATGGAAACAGGAATAGAAGGGAGGGGGCAGATGTTGGCAATATCAGGAAGTGCAGACACTTGGTAAGTCTGGAGTGCTTTTGTGGCTATCAGTGAGATTTAAATCTGCTATCTAAAACTACTTTCTGTTGTCCTTGTCACTATTGTTCATAAGTGGACATTCATCTGCTCACCCAGGATCTTATTTTGCCAGCTGTGTATTTTCTTGCAGCATTTATGGAAGGATGATAGTGGCTTCATGGGATTATTAATGGTGGCCATTGGTGTCCTGTGAGTTTTCAAGAAATGTTCCTGTTAAGGTCATTGATTTATTACTGTGTATTGTTTTATTGCCCAATGACTAGCATTTGATCCTGGGCCAACCAAAGCAGAATTTGAAAGGGAAAGAATGGTCCAGTGGGAGAGGTGGCTTCTTGGGCATCCGTACTGCGTTTTCAGGCCCTTTATGCACATTGACTTGGAGTTCAGTGTGAGCAGTTCCGGTTGAGGGACAGATGTATATAAAAATTTTTTTTTTTTTTGAGACAGAGTCTCACTCTATTGCCCAGGCTAGAGTGCTGTGGCATCAGCCTAGCTCACAGCAACCTCAAACTCCTGGGCTGAAGCAATCCTTCTGCCTCAGCCTCCCGAGTAGCTGGAACTACAGGCATGTGCCACCATGCCCGGCTGATTTTTTCTATGTGTATTTTTAGTTGTCCAGCTAATTTCTTTCTATTTTTAGTAGAGACAGGGTCTTGCTCTTGCTCAGGCTAGTCTCGAACTCCTGAGCTCAAACTATCCACCCACCTCCGCCTCCTAGAGTGCTAGGATTATAGGTGTGAGCTACCACGCCCAGCCTGATAGATGTATTTTAATAGATACCATTTTTAAAAATCTTAAACCCTATTTAAAATTTAACTTTGGTGAATGAGCTCTCATTATTTTCTATCCTGCAGCAAAGGTTTATCCAGAAGAAATCACTCCACTCTTGCCAGCCGTATCAGGGGAGAAGATTGCTGAGGACCAAACCTGCTTTTTTCTTCAAATACTTTTGAAGTATATGGTTATTCAGGTCAGGGAAAAATCGTAAATATTTCAGTGATGGGCTTATTCTCAGTAGGAAAAAGAAAATACTGCCTGTTTCCTCTCTGTGTGTCCATATTTTTTTCTTTTTGCATTTTCTTTGAGGTGATGTTATGTGATAGTTTACTAAACAAAGAATATATGCCATTGTTAAGTCAATTCAGCAAGATCAGGCATACATGCTATTTTGTATGCATGTGTGTAAAGTGTTTTTTTCTCTTCACCCCTTCCCCACCCCTGATCTCCATGCTTGCAAGACAGGGAGGAGGAGGCAGGCCCAGAGGCTAAACGGATAGACCAGGACCAGGCAGAGCAGACCAGGAGATCTGAAGGAAAGCATATGTAATGATCTCATCATGCTGCCAACACAGGCCTACTTTATGTCATATATTCCTTTTTCTTGTGTTTGCCAATTACATACAGAACTGAAATCATTAGTTTATGATTTTTAGTGGGTGATTTATATCTTTTGGTCTATATTTCTGAACATTAATATGGTTAGAATAAAATCTACTATTTCTTTTTTCTCAGTGAACACTTCTCTTGTCCCTGAGTTCTTCCTGGGTACAGTCCAGTCTCTGTCTTCACCTTCACAACCTAGTTGTTGAAGTATTACCTGTCTTCTGCCCTGCCACTGCTGAAATTGCAGACCTTGGACTATAGAGGGGTTCTCGTGGTCAGCCCAGAGGGAGGGCAGGCACTCTTGAGTTTTTGCTCTTCTTATTCTTTGAGGTTTGACAGTGACTATCCCTCCTTCATGAGATTCGCTTTTCTCATGATGTTTTCTTCTGGTTTTTCTCCTCCCTTTCTTTTACTTCCTTCTGGTTTTCTTTAGGGAACTGTGCTTTTCTCTGCTGTCCTTCAAGATTCAGTACTTGGCTGTCCTTTCTGACTACTCAGTCTTGCTGGGCCATTTTGTCCCCTTTCTTCCCTTGTTTCCTTTAGCCAGCACCAGAAACACAAGGACTTCAAAATCCTGGAAGCCCAACTGGGCAATCTTCTGGAAGCTCCACCTTTGAACTCTAAATGTCTGTTCTATATGCACCTCAAATGTCACCTGTACAGAAGTGGTTGGAGACTCCATTTGTCTTGGGAAATCAACAGAGTATTTAGAACTTGGATGTGTTGGGGGCCTTGGGTTCTCATTCTGGATGTGTCACTAATGAGTTGTGTGACCTCAGATAAGTCATGTAATCCCCAGGGACCATCCTTAGAGGGAGATGGCATTGATACAGGGTAGAGGTTTGTATGCAGACCTCGAACCCCCTAAGTGTGTGCGGAGTTTCATGTGTGTGTCTGTACCTCTCTCCTGCTTTCCCTCCTGTCTATTGAGCTGAGTTCTCAGAGCAGAGCTTCTGACAGATTATGGACACTCAGCCTCTCTGCCCTTGGGGCAACCCAATCACCCCATCCTTTCACCTGAGGCGCTGAACAGAAATTATCATTTTCTAAGTGGGCATATCATGAAGGAAGTTGGGAAGCTCTACTTTAGATAGCTCTCTGGTCTAATAAGTTTTAAGAACCACTGACAGGTCTTCTCTAAGGTCCCTCTCTGTACCATGTTTCCCTAAGAAACGTGGGGGTAACTGGGCTGTACTCCTGGCTCCTCTGGGTGGTCCCACCTATTGAGCAGTTTTGGTGTGTTCCCACTATGCAAACACTTTGACAGGGTTTTTGAGGGGGAGACTATTATCTCAACACTATGAAAGCTTTAAACACAATCCATAGCTGGGCTACCAGGCCTGGTTATTTTAGCTTGTGAATTGTTTTTAATAAGGAGAATACCTTTTCCAAGATTCCATGGCTTTTGCCTTTCGATATTGATTTTGCATGTAGGTAACATGGGATGAAATCCTTGAGAAGGGATTGTTTCTTTAACTCCTGTTGATTATAAATGGCCTTTTTTGAGTTTAGAAAAAAAACCACCTGATTATTTCTGACTAAATGTTTTAAAGGCACAAGGAATGATAGATCATTACAAAGGACATGTGGAAAAAATATGGTCATGAAATAGTAGAGCAAGTTTGAAAAGATATATCATGGGTGATTTAAAAAAACTCAGTAAAAATGCTGTTTTTAACAGTTACTGTTTTGAAGTATTCATTTCTGTCATCTTTTGAGCTTTGTTAAGATATTTCATTACATGATTGTCAATGTTATTTGTCACATTTTAAAATTTAGGATAGGAATTTTAATAACATAACATCATTTCAGTTTAGTATATGCTAATTTGAAATGTAAATATACATTATGTTCTTTTCCACATATTATCCAAAGGCTGCAAGCTTGGAGTGGAAGAATAAGGAGAATCGAGATACTGGTTTTAAATTTCTTTTTACACTGTTTCGAAAGTATTATCTTCCTCATTTATTTCCATCATTTACTAAGTTAACAAACATCTACAAACCTGTGCTTGGTAAGTACTGTTTGAGCTGTATGTGGAGGATATCCACAGGAAAGCTGTAGTCTCTTTCAAAGTGACCTTTGGTAGTTACTTTGTGCTTATATTGAATGGTAGCTTTATTGTAAGAGGTTTTAAGTTTCCTGATAAGGAGTTTTAGTTATTTGTACCAACCAAGATGTACCACAACTCATAGCAATAAAGGGGAATTGTGGCCTCCATACTCAGAAATAATTTGAAATGTATCATGATACTTTTGGTGAAACCATATTTATCATTTTTAATGTAAAAAGCCTGCATTCCCTAAAGTCTTCACTTGTGGGTGGTGGGTATGGTGACCCTAGACGTTGCTCAGTGAGTAGGCAGCACAGCCTAGGGCACACAGCTGCCCCTAGCACACCCTTTCTTTTATGCTGGACCTTGCATCCAGCTGATACACTGACAGTTGCTTATGGAGGGCAGATTTTTTGGGTGATTGGACAGGCTATGGACAGTAAGCCCCAGAGGGCTAGGAAACATAAAGGAATTTCTAATTTAGCTCCTAAAGTTTTACTTCTAGAAGAAATGAAGACTCATAGGACAGAAGTGTTCCTTAGAGTGGTGAAGGTGGGGGGCAAATCTTCCTCTCTCTGTTATTTAAAACAGGTGAAATGAATTCAAATAAATAATCAAGAACAGTGCTGGAGGAGAAAAGTCACAATGGACATTTTCTGGGGAACATAACCAACTAATTCATTTGTCTACACTCAACACATACTTGGGCAAGGGGACAGCTGAAGCTTGGTGCATTTTGAAGGATGTAGAAGTACTGACTTTTAGAAGTATTGGGACATGTATTTTGTTAGCTATATATATGTGGGTATTTTTTCAAAATTTGTTTCTGATTTTGTATGTAGTCTATAGTCATTGTAAAAAACATGGTGTATTTTTAATATTCCTAGATTAGAAGTTAATTGTTGAGAATTTTTCTGCCTTATGCAGGTATTCCAGATATACAAAACTTATTTGAGATAAAGAGTTTGATTTATGGCAAGTAGTGTCTCAAATCCAATATAATGTAATTTTCATATTGATTATGGAATTTAAAGAATGAAAAATGGACCTCTTATTAATTCTTTGGGAAAGGTGACATTTGATACCTCAAAGATAAAATGTGACTTTCTGAATTCATTTAAGCATAAAGTAGATTATATTGATTCTGTTTGCTTGGATTCATCTAAAGGGAAACGATGTAAAACTAAAGTTCAGTGGGTTTAATCAGTGCAGTGTTGGATATTAAAATATCTAAAATGATTTTTAAAATGTTCAAATATGCTTTTATATTTGTTCTAGCCATAAAATAAGATTAAATTAGGTAGAGTCTGTGTGAAAAGATTTTAACTATTATAGTCTCATCTAATTTCTCAGAATTGTTAAAAAGAGTTGTTAGCTTAGTTTTTCTATAGCAGTATTACCATAGCCATGTGTAAATAATAACAACAAGCACCATCCCTTCTTGGTCAGATTGCAAGGCAGAATCAGAAATGAGTGCACCAAAAGATGCCATTTTTAATAATTTATGGTTTTTCATTTTTAGCTGCTCCTCAAACACCAAATGTATGTTTATTTAATTGGAAACAGAAACATTTGTAGGGGTTACTTAATGCTAAGGTTCACTAACTTAATCAATCATGTGTTCTCTTTTTTTACTAGACATCCCTCATTTGAGACCAAAGCCAGTGTACATTAGTACAGTTCGAGACAATGAACACACTTACAGTACAAAAATTCCCTACATGGCAGCTCGTGTTGTTTTTATTAAGTGGATTGTAAATTTCTTTTTGGAAAAGAAACTAACTACAACACAAAACACTAAAAATGGAGTTGATGTATTGCCTAAAATCATCCAGGTATGCCATTCTTCATCTTTTTATCTCTTAATACTTATGTAATAAAACATAGTAACACATAGCCAAAGTATTGATTATTAGAGTTATTGGTTCTTACAGGTTGTTGGTTATAAGGAATCAATTTTATTTGCCCACTCTGTGATGCTGAGTGTTCAGAGGGAGCTGCAAGTTAGAATTGCTTGCTGTGCGCTATTGGAGTTGCCATGATGAGGCAGTCCCAGGGGCACGGACCGGAGCCATTCTGAGAGGGTGGCTGTTGTGTGCACACTCCTGACTCTCCCGCATGCTCACTCCTTCACTCGAGTACAAGTGACCTCACCATGAGAACAGAGGCTTGTCTAGTCTTTGCTTGTCCCTGGTACCTGGAAGGCGCTCAGGAAATGTGCAGGTAGCCCATGGGAGAGGACCCGTGAGGCTGCCAAGTGCTCTCTGGCATCTCGGGGGAGGGAAGTAGATCAGCAGCTCAGGATTTTGGGCTGATTGTTGAGCTGTGTTGGGATCTCTAGAAGAAAAGGCGACCTCTCCCCAAGGCTTTGGGAAAGACCTCTTCTTATCTAGGGCTGGCTGTGCCTTCTCTTGCTTGGCCTTGATCAGACACAAATGAGGGCTTTTCCAGCAGGCTGAGTTGCTTAGGGACTTTGTATTTGGTAGAGCACTACCACTTGTGGAGATCAGAGAGCATCTACTTCACTGAGGAGTCATGGTTTTGTGTGCTTTTTTGTTTCTTGTTCCTAAGAACAGGGACAAGAAGTGTGGTCCACTTACTGCAGGTTTGCTTAATGCCCTGGAAGTTCCAGAATTATGACCTAGGCCTGAGCTGGGCAAATAACACAAACCTGAGGGGCAGATAAGTGGTCCATGTGCTTTAAGGTTGTTAGGAAATTTTGTTGGAGAAACACCGAAGTCTAGAGCATGTGGCTCCATTGACGAGTTAGAGGAGAAAATTATTTTCAAAAAAGTCTGAGAGAGCTCCAATTACAGTAAGAACAGCAAAAGACTTGCTGAAAGTTTAAAAAAGCCTTAAACTTCTTAATTTAAAGATATAGTAGATCAAGTGGTAATGATCACTGTTGAGAATAAAATTGGTTTTCTGAGAAAATCCGCAACACTGAGTAAAAATACAAAGAGGGAAATCAGAAAGCAGTAGACAAGACCTAAGGGCAGGTCCAGACTTACCTTGCAAATATTATGAGGACAGAAAAAGAAAAGAATGAGAGTAATTGAATAAATAAGAAGAGGAAAAGTTTACCTGAGCTGGAAAAAAAGACATCCTTTAGACTGAAAGGGTCTTTGAGTCCCAGGAAAAATAAGCAAAACAGATACCTAACAGACATTTGACTTTCAGGGATTAAGCGAAAATTGTATAGGTTTCTAGACAGAAACCTATACAGGTTACTATATAGGTTACTTCAAAGGAATGAGACTGAGGTTAGTGTCGAACATCTAATCAAATGTGCAACCCTGAAAGCTGGAAAAACACTTGAACTCTTTTCTCCCTCTCTCTTTCCTTCTTTCTCTCTTTCTTTCTCTGTCTTTCAAAGGATGAGACCAGTCAGGATCAAAAGAAAGAATCTTTTATAAATGATGTTGACGTAATTGGTTAGAACCTTGCCACTTACAACACATAAGCAAATGTCAGATTGATTTAAGGTCCACAGTAAAAACAAAATCATGAATTTAAGAGAAAGGAAAATCTAGAGGAGTGTATAAATAAATTTGGGAAGTGGTAGAGTACCTTAGGTAGAAATAAGACCCAAAAATCATAGAAGAAATGAGGTTTGACTTTATTAAAATACATAGAGAAATATTTTTATGTTAAAAGATAACATAAAGCCAAATCCAAGCAATGGACTGTGAAGTAACATTCTGACTATTAAAAGAGTTAATGTCTGCTTTTTAAAGAGTGCCATAGACTGCTGGGAAGACAAACAACCCTGTTGAAAACCGGACAAAGGAGATGAATGGGCAGCTCATACAAGAGGGACTACATTTCCCAAGAGGGATCCCGCATTTCACCAGCAGTCAGGGAAATGCAGTTATTAATAGTTCTGAACCACGACGAGGTATCTTTATTACCCATCAGGTAGACAAAGACTAAAAAATTATCAGGTAGACAAAAATCTGTATGAAATTATGTGTCAGAAACTCAGTCACACTCTTAGGTAAATTTTCTGTTACATCTTATATGATTGTTACTCAATTCAAAACCATCTCAATTAAAGGATGTAACCTTTCTTCTCTTGTTTCAAAAGATTGGAAAACTATCACCTGTATATATTGAAAATAAATTGCTCATTTTTGAAAAATACACCTGGACAATGAGAAGTAGAAAGAATAGTGGATTAAGCACTGCTGCAAAATTCTAATTTTTTCCCTCAGTTGACTCCTCACAGTTGTGAGTCATCGACTTTTATTATCTAGCTTTTTTAGTGTCTTAAGGGTTGGACCTCATGAATCAATTAGGATGATTCCATCATCCTCACAGTAAAGGGCAGTGAAACTCAAATTGCTGTAAACATAAAAGAAATATTTTAATCTTATTAAAAAGCACATGATGAGGGTGGCTGAAAATATGGTTCACTCACACTTTCCTGCTGGTTCTCTGTGGTTTTCTCTGTTCTGCCCTTTTTCCTCTGGCAGTTTTGTCTAAGCTTCCACCTTGTTTGCAAGATGGCTGCCAGCAGATAGGCACTGTTTTCCTTGTTCACGTTTTAGAGGCAATCCAGAATTATATTTTTTCTGAGTGGAACAACGTAGGTTACATGCTCATCTCTAGAACAGTAACAAGACACTAATTAACTTAAAGCTGGGTATGTGATTGGGCCTGGAGGTGCCATGCTTGGCTTTCACAAACAGGAAAGTCCCCTAGTACTATGTATGGGGTGTGCTTCCTGTGAGTCACCTGTGTGTGTGGGAGGAGGCACACTGAGCACCGAGGTTCTGGTAGGGAGGGGGAGTTGATGCTGGGCAGACTGCCATCTGTGTCCACTGTGCTACCATACCTTGCAGATGGCTTTGCCTAGACATGGCCACAGCCATTGTAGAGCCTATCACTGTATCTCATAGTAAGTTATATTAGTTTCTTACTGTCACTGTAGCAAATTCCCACAAACTTAATGGCTTGAAATAATACAAATTTGTTATCTTACAGCTCTGGAAGTCAGAAATCCAAAATCAGTCTCAGTGGGCTAAAAGTGGTATTGGCAGATCTGTGTTTTTTCTGGAGGCTCTAGAGAAGGATCCTGTTTTCTTGCTTTGTCTAGCTTCTAGAAGCACCTACATGCTGTGGCTGTAGTGCTGTATCACATCACCATTTCTCCCTCTGCGTCCATCATCACATTGCCTTCTGGTACTCTGATCCTTCTACCTCCCTCTTATAAGAACCCTTTGATTACATTTGGGACCAACGAGATAATCCAGGATAATCTCCCTATCCCATCATCCTTAACTAATCACATCTGCTAAGTACCTTTTGCCATATAAGGTACCACATTTACAGATTCTGGGGATTAGGTTGTAGATGTCTTTGAGAGATCATTATTCAGTTGATCACAGCTGATTGGTCTGGAGGGTCCAAGATGACTTCATTCCCATGCCTGTGACTTTGGTGGGGTCACTGGGAAGGCTGGGCTTGTCTGGGACTCCTTTCCATGTTGTCTTGCTAGCAGGGTGGTTGGACTTCTTACACAGCTGCTCAGGGCTCCAAGAGCAAAATGTTTCAAGAGATGGGAAGTGTTAACTGTCAACCTCTTGGACCTGGGTCTGATGCTGGCACAGGTCCCTTCCACACTATTCTACTGGTTAAAGCAGTCACATAGTCCATGTAGATCGAAGGGTGAGAACATAGACTTCACCTCTCTTTGGAAAGAATCAAAGAATTTGTGATCATCTTTAATTTGCTATATATATGTACATGTTGTTTTCTTTTTTTAGTCTGTGGGGAAAATGGTAGTTATTAGTCAAAAAGTCATAGGTTATTAAGCCATAAGAGATATTAGGCCTAATCTAACCTCCATGCTCTACAGATTAAACTATATATAAATAATATTTAATATGTATAATATATATGAAATCCAAGCAAGTTAAGTGGCTTGCCTTACAGTTAGGAATTTGTAGAAGCAAGTCTTTTCATACTTATTTTGAGCCCCTTTTTTCTGTATTATATTCATCTTATTTTTGAGTCATTTTTACTAAAGCTTCAGGTAAAAAAGAATAAAATTAATAAAATTTTATTTTTCTGTGGAAGATTGTGGATCCATCAAAAAGATGAAATAATTTCTACAGGGTAGCTCATCTCATAGTGTGACAGTGCCTTTGATAAGCCATACAGGCTTAGTAACTAAGGCATGAAGAGAAAAATTATTATGAATATAATCTTCCATTAATTTTCCCTAGAGATTACTATTGGATATCTGTTTTGTTTTCAAACTGTCCTTGGTAGTTACTGAAATTACTGTTTTGTACTACTCATATCTTATCTCTTCTTATAAAAAATATTCACAGTGGGTAAAATTATAGTGGTATTTGGGCTATATATTTTTGACACTTAAAAGTAATAATGGAGTTTACAAAGATGAATCAAAATTATATACATATTAAGTTTGGAAGCAACCTTTAATTCTGTAGAGAAATGAGAGCAGAATTAAACTTTGTGAGTCATTGCATAAATTACTTTATTTCTTTGTGCTCTTAAAGTCTTTTAAGTATTTAAAATTTTGTAACTATTTTAGTTAAGTTTGACCTGAGATTCTGAGGCTAAAACTCACATCAAGATTATTCTTGTTAAATACCCTTTAATGGTCTTGGCACTCTACCTTCATCAAGGTGCCACTTAGTCTTTTGAATCAAATGATACATCCCAACATTGCTGCTGTAAGAAGTGCCCTGAATTTTCAAACCTCTGTAGACCATAGAGTAAATGCTGAAGTGTGGAGACCTGATGTGATAATAACACAGATGCATTTGCACATTAACTTATTCTGTGCTTTTACAAATGCAAATTAAACTTTTTAGGTTGATAAAATTTCACAGCATTCCTCCCTGAAATACTTGAGTAGTTTTTCTCTAAAATAACTGAATTGGGAAGGGATTAGTTTTTAATTAGAAAATTGGTAAGTACAGATTCTGGATCATGTTGTGCTTCAAGCAGTTGGTAGTTTTCAGCTTGCTGTACCCTGTGCAAGTTGGTGGTAACCAGAGTTCTTTAAAACAAGGTGAGACTTAAAGTCTTAGGTGTTCTTGAGTGGGGATAAGGATCACTGAGAAATGTGTTGACTCTCTTGCAGTCTGTGGGAGGTGGTGTCGTGCAAGAGAGGGCGCCGGAGTTGGATGGTGGTGGGCCCGGAGAGCAGGACAAAAACCATTCTAACAGCAGCACCTTGTCTGACCGAAGACTCAGCAATTCCAGTCTCTGTAGCATTGAGGAAGAGCACCGAATGGTCTACGAAATGGTGCAGCGGATTCTCTTGTCGACACGAGGTTACGTCAATTTTGTGAATGAAGTATTTCACCAGGTTAGTGTGTGTGTAAGTTCATGAAATTGAAGAGATTGTAGTTCTTTTACTCCTCATAATACTCCAAGAAATACTATTAATGAGTTGTGCTAAATTATAGAACTGAATAAATATAATAATGATCCTTCTAATTCCACTTTTAGTTTGTCATGTGGATTGCTGTGATATTGATTGTGTTTTTTGGTGTGATTTTTAAATTTTGTTTTTGAAAAATTTCTGCACAAGGAGGGAATTCTATATCTGAGCAAAATCATGTGTCAAATATTTTCATGTTTCCATAACAAATTAAACTAAACCCAGAGGTAGATGGGAAGAAAGCACTTTTGAATACCCAGCAACAGATGAATATAGCAAAGAGGCTGGACTTATTCCTAGGACCTCAGGGAGCTCTCTGATGAGCTAGAGATTTCTGCAGAAGTGGTGTTTTCCCTGAAAAGGCATGTGATACTTACATATGATAGAAGTATTTATGGCACGAGAGAAAAAAGGTAGGTGGCCATTGGAATAAAAGGAACGAAAGGAGTGGAGGGTGAGACATTGAAATAACAGACCTGTGGTAGAAACTATGGTGGGTGAGAAGGTGCTTAAAAGAGCAGAAGTGTGAAAAAGAATAGAGATGCAAGCAAACGAAGGAACAGAAGAGATCAGAAGCCCAGGCTGTGATTAGCAGCCATGAGCAATATCAGAGGTTTGCAGCCAGGGCTGATTCTGTCCCCAGGGATCACTGAGCAATGTCTGGAGACAGTTTGGGTTGTCACAACTGGGGAGGGGGTGCTATAGGTATCCAGGGGGGTAGCAGCCAGGGATGTTGTTAAACATCCTGCAATGCACAAAATGGCCCCTATGTCCACTACAACAGTTATCCCACCCAGCATGTAAGTAGTTGCTGCTGTGGAGGGGTTCTGAGCTCTAGTCCTCTGACGTAGCAAGCGGAGCCTCGGTGTTGTAGAGTACCCCACCCTGCAGCTCTGGAGCATGGGGCGTGGCTAGTGCCACATGCATCTGGGTACTGGTGCTCTTGAAAACAGGAAACGTGGCTTGTTTGTGTGCAGGGGAGTATGGTGGGGGAATAGTTGTTTTGCCTGTATACCCAAAAAGAGGGTAAGGGCTTTGAATGACAGAGCTCAGTTATAGGTGAGGAGGGATCCTGTAACCGATGAGTGATACAAATACACTACGGAGAACTTTTATGAAGAGGCGAGTTTTTGAGATAGTGAATGATTAACCCTCTCATTTCTGGGAGTTTTATTTTAAAAAAATCAATCAAGAATGACAATCCAGGCATAATCCACAGCAATGTAGAAGTTTTACCATATTTTCATTTTAATGAATAAAATGATTTTGCTTAATATGTCTGTTTAGTCTGTACTTAAAATTCTACTTTTAAAATATTTTTCTGATTCTGTGGCTCAGGACTGCCTTGGTTCTTCCCAGTCCCTGGCTGTGTCTTTTTTGTCTCATTTCTTGGCCCTTCTTTTTGTTTCACCCCAAATTATAGGTGTTCACCAAGATTCGGCGCTCAAGCCTCTTCTTAAACTGTATACTTGCCTCCTTGAGGCCTTCACCGCTTCTCCAGTGCCAGCAACCGCTATAGCATATG
Source organism: Lepilemur ruficaudatus (assembly GCA_963574885.1). NCBI lineage: Eukaryota > Metazoa > Chordata > Mammalia > Primates > Lepilemuridae > Lepilemur > Lepilemur ruficaudatus. The sequence continues at coordinate 72,866 of CAUYRT010065954.1, forward strand.
ACTCCTAGTCATGCCTTTTGTCCGAATTCATGTATACATTCCACACTTGCCTTTTGTTTATTTTCATTAAAAAATTTTTTATACTCATGAAAGATTTGTTACTGGCAAAGTATACACAATACCAGGAACAAGAAAGCATAAATTAACACCTGGGCACAGTTTCCAGGGTCCTTTCTCAGTTGCACAGAATATATTCCATTTCAGAATCATGATTCATCAACATGAAAGTGAGATATCTATCTCCGGGAAGCTGGGGCACAGGTTTACTGAGAGGTCTTTTTTTTTTTTTTTTTTGGAGATAGGGTCTCACTGTGTTGCTGGGGCTAGAGTGCAGTGGCATCATCATAGCTCACTGCAACCTCAGACTCCTGGGCTCAAGCAATCCTCATGCCTCAGCTTCTTGAGTAGCTAGGACTATAGGCACATGCCACCATGCCTGACTAATTTTTCTGATTTTTTTAGAGATGGAGTCTCACTCTTACTCAGGCTGATCTTGAACTCCTGGCCTCAAGCAATCCTCCCACCTTTGCCTCCCCAAAGTACTAGGGTTACAGGCATGAAGAGATCTTTTATACCTTGCTAATCACATAGCCTTAATTAGGCTGAGTGACCAGGTAAACCAGGTATAGTCCATCAGTCTCTATGTTTTCACTAAACAATGTACACAAGCTGGCACTGGATGCCTCCCATAGGTGCCTTTTAAAATGCCCACCTGCTATCTCATTTGTGTTCCTGTAGCTTTTTTTTTTTTTTTTTTCCTTAAAGATGGGGTCTTGCTCTGTCATCCAGGCTGGAGTGCAGTGGCATGATCATAGCTCACCATAACCTCGAACTCCTGGCCTCAAGTGATCCTCCCACCTCAGCCTCCTGACTCACTGTGATTACAGACATGAGCCACTATGCCTGGCTCTTGTTTTATCTTAATGATAACAAGGCAAAAGCCTAGCTCATTTTCTTCCCTAACATTAGCTTCTCCTCCTGACTTGACTGCTTCTTAAAGGGACCTGTATTCTTATCTGCATCTTAATTTCAGATCTCCTGGGCTTCCTTTCTCCCTCTCCTCATATGACCAGTCACTGTGCAAGTCTTGCAGGAGCTTCGCTCACTCCCTTTCTCTCCTTTCCTTTGACTGGGGTTAGCAGCCTCCTCCTTAGGGCTCTTTCAGGCCTCCCTCCTTCTGCATCATCCCTTTCTAATTTATACCGCACGTAATATGTTGCCAAAGCATTCTTTTTTTATCGTAATAGTTCATGATTTTAAAGTCAACCGTCTTCCCTACATTAATGTTGTCATATTCATCCTCCTGCTGTAAACAGTGCTTGGTAAATATTTAATTTGAGTTGAAATAGTTAAGATCCTGGCATGCATATGATCTAAGCAGGGGTCAGCATACTTTTTACAGCAAAGGGCCAAATAGTAAATATTTTAGGCTTTATGGATCATATGGGCTCTGTTGTAGCTATTCAACTCTGCTGTTGCAGCAAGAAAGCAGCCCTAGACAATATGTAACAAATAAGCATGGCTATGTTCCAGTAAAACTTTGTTTACAAAAATCAGGTGGCAGATTGGAATTGGGCCATAGATTGCTGACTCTGATCTATATAGTAATGTTTTAAAACCCTTGGATGAAAATGCCTCATTTCAGACAAGATATCATTAGCAAGCCTTTTAAATTTTGTATTAATACAAGAGATAAGTGCTATCCTTATGTCATTTTACCTTTCTGTGTAATTGTTAATTTATCATACACATAGTTCTGTCTGCATCTATTATTGGCATTCCTCCCCTGGCAAGGGTATGCTCTAAATTCTAAATTAAATCTAAATCCTAAACCCAATCTAAATTTACCTAAATAAAGAACGATAAACAAATTTTGGACTCTAAGTCAGTGATATGCATTCTGAAGTGTTTAGTGGGGAAGTATACTGATGTCTGTGGCTAACTTTGAAATAAATAAAAAATAAAATAGATTTAAGGAAGATGGGGGGATTGATGGATAAATATGTGATAAAGCAAATATAACAAATGCTAATTTTAGAATCAAGGTGGTGAGTATATGCATGTTCACTATAAAAGTCTTTTCACCTTTTTGCCTGTGAAAATTTTTGTGATAAAACTTAGGGAAAAAATTACAGTAGGCTATCATTATATTTTGTTAAATTCTTTTTTTGTTTGTTAATTTTTCTTGAGATACAAATCAGCATATTTTATATATTGATACATTATAGTTTTGTTATAACACGAACTCCTCTGTTCTGGAATTTGCTGTGATGTGACTCCTATCCATAGGAATTTATATATGGCACGAACCCTTGTTAAAGTGAACTCTGCCTGTAACTGGATCCTGTGGTATGAACCTTATGGGCGGTATTAAAACAAGTCTCAGAAACTTGAGATCAAGACCTGGATTTATGGCTAACTAACTTTGTAACCTTGGGAAGACATCTCTGACACTCTAAGCCTTAGTATCCTTGCCTTAAACAGTTATCTGACTGTGCAATAGCTCTCCTGCCAGCTCACCGTGGTATAGAAATAGCCTTAAAACCAGTAAGCAAAAGGCAAATGCATTTTCCCTTTAAATTCTTGTTTATGTTTTGGAATCTTATCACGTTAAATCAAAATTCTTGTGTGCAGATGTTTAAGAGAATTCCTTAATGTTGAAAAGTTCTTATAAATACGTACCATGCTACAAATTGTCAGCCTCCAGTTAACATTGGTAGCTGTACTTGGTGGTATCTTGATAAATGTTGAAAAACTGGCTCTCACACATGCACAAAAAGCAAAGCCCTAATTTATAGCATGTGTCAACTTCTGTTATATAATTATTCCCACCATGGCCAATTCAAGCCACCAACATGATGTCACTGAACATGGAGCAGAGAAGAGATGGACACAGTTGGCTACCACTGGCTGTACTAGTATGTTTATTATCTTATAACATAACATATATAACATAAATATAACATATTTATGTTATAACATATTTATGTTATAATAATATAACATATATAACATAAATATAACTTATTTCAGATTCTTTGGGAAAAGTTCCAAGTTATATAATTAAAATTGTTTATATAGCAAATTAAAATATTTGTATAGGTATGATTGTGTTTTTTGTGGAAAAATTATTCAGAATATAGAAATTATTTTTAAATTTGCCATTGTGTTTTCTGTCTCAATTGTGAGGATGTCTTTTTTTCCTCAGATGAGTTTGGTGTGCACAAAGCTATGTGGCACTATGTAGTATATTTATAATCCATGTTTCAAAGGAAAGTCTGAAATTGGTGATGGTCATTGGAAATGTCTGTGATATAGCTTTCCAGTGATCTGAATTTGAGTGGAATTTAAGGGAGTTTTTTCTTTCCCTTTCAGGCCTTTTTGTTGCCTTCCTGTGAGATAGGTGTAACAAGAAAAGTAGTTCAAGTATACAAAAAGTGGATCCTCCTGGACAAACCTGTCTTCATGGAGGAACCAGATAAAAAAGATATTGCCCAAGAAGATGCTGAAAAATTAGGATTTTCAGAGACGGATAGCAAGGAGGTAATTTTATCACTTGTCTTTTGAGTTGGGAGTATGTATATTTTAGCAAAGTATACTTGCTCAGTCAAGGATCCAATGGGACACAGGCAGGTGTATCTCATCTTTTATTCTGACACACTCGAAATGCTGAGTTCTGTGAGGACCTGCCTTAGAGAGACAGCCACTGTGCTCTATTCTAGATTGGCAGTCTTCTCCTAACACCCTGGCTAGGTAGGGTCAAGTGCACATTGCAGCTTTGTTAGTCACTGTTGCAGGAGAGTTGTTTTATAAGCCATCATATTTTTATTGCTATGTGATACTAAAAAATGTCACTGCTTTTTCCTTCACTTGTTTAAATAGCATTTGGAGAAACGAAACTTAGAATTTTTTGGCAGACTTTTCTTTGCAGTGGCCTGTACCAGAGCAGTTGGGATGTTACACGTGTGGAGGGACTGACCAAGTAGCAAGTGTTACCTTCACTGCTACACCTTACTGTAGTGCTAAGTTCTGTCCTCCTGGAGAGGGCACTGTCCATGTTAGGTAAAGCTGGAGGTTGGATAAATCTAAAACAACAGAGTGGAGCATCTTCCTGAAACAAACGAACAAACAAAAAACTTAGTCATATTCATATTTCTGTCATGTTATTTTGAAATTAATTTAAAATATTTTAAAACTCTTCACTAGAGGCATGTCACTTTTAAATTTCTACATTAATGCTATAATTTTGATTTTTTGATATTGGTGAAATCATTTTAGTAACAATCATGAGGTCAAAGTAAGTAAGCAAATAGAGTTCATCATTCATTTTAAAGGCCTCTGTGCTCCCTCAGTCATTGAACAAACATGGCTCATTCTTTCAGCACGTACTAAGTGCTGAGCACTATTTTAGGTGCTGAAGGTAGAGTGCTAAGCAAACAGAGAAGATATTTGCCCTCTTGGAACCTATTCTTTTGTGAATCCCGGTAAATATAAGGAATTAAATATGTAGATGTGTGCATCTTCCTGCTCTGTTAATGGATTGTTATTTTCTGAAGGCCTCATCTGAAAGTTCTGGTCATAAGCGATCTTCCAGTTGGGGACGCACGTACTCCTTCACAAGTGCAGTGAGCAGAGGGTGTGTGACAGAGGAGGACAATACGAATGTGAAAGCTGGAGCCCAGGCTCTGATGCAGGTATGGGGCTGGCTAAGACACAAAGACCAAACACCCTCTGAGTTGGAGTAATTTTAAACATTTTGTTTATTGGGGATAATGTCATATAAAGCATGGTGGTGATAATTTTAGCCATCTGTCACTAAATAGCTCTTAAGTTGTTATTCTGTGTTTTTTTCCTATTTCACACCTGCAATTTGTAAAGATTTTTTTCTCGTCAAAGAAGGTATAAGAACAGGTTATAATTTTTTGAGAGGGATTTTTATACAGTGAATGTGAAATTACTGAGATTTAAATCTTAAAAGTATCTTCCAAACACATATAGGTAGTTGTCTGGACTCTAATTTGCAAGACTGGCTTGGTGATTATATAATCTTATAAGTGATAGTTGTCTTAAAATTGCCTGTGTTTATGAAGAATGATGACTGATGTGGTAGTTTTTAGATATTTGAATGAATGAATATATGAAATAGAACTGACACTATTTGGGAGCATTGAAAAGAACAACTTTGGTTCATCACTTAACCTCCCCAGAGTTCAGGATTTTATCTCAAAAATGAGGATTGGGAGATTACCTTACAGGTCCCATCTAGCTTGGAGGTTGTTAGGCATGCAGGTGCAAATATAGGGTGCCTCTTGTTCCCTTGCTTTCTGCTCCTGCTCCTACCCCTCATTCAAGTTTGTGGCTGTGTCCAATGAGGCTTCCCTCATAGAGGCCAGCTGTGAAGTCTGGGGAGAGTGTGGGAATGGCATGTGTGTTACCCAGTTTCCAGTGATGTTGTTTTTCTGTCCTCTGTCTCTTGATAGTATTCGTTATCATGGCATCCTTTTTATTTTCAAGCTAATTAGTAGTTTGATATACTATACTCATGAATTTTCTTATTTTTCATTGAAAATCAGGAAATAATTTTGAAATTAACAAAATCAAGGTGATTTTGCTTGTGCAGCTTCAAAGAACTTTGGTGCAGCTCATAAGTATAACCTGTGTTCCCGTCAGAGAAATATGTGGAGGAGTCCTTGCCCTTTGTTCCTTAGTAGCTCCCTCCGTCCAGGTGGATTGCCATCATCAGCCTGTGGGGTTGCAAGTGCCAGTGATCTCACTGGGTTCAGAAGAGTGCTTTTTGTTTTCTGAAAGGATCAGTTACACCTACAGTAAGTCCTCACTTAATGTTGTTGATAGGTTCTTGGAAACTGTGACTTTAAGTGAAGTGACTTATAACAAACCATTTTTTTCTCATCAACATCATAATGAAATGATGTTGAATGACACACTATTATTTGAGGACCTGCTGTTACAGTTTCCAAGAACTTATCAAAGATGTTAAGTGAGGACTTACTGTCCTTGGATGAACCAAGAAAAACATTTTCGGCCCGGCACAGTGGCCCATGCCTGTAATCCTAGCACTCTGGGAGGCTGAGGTGGGAGGACTGCTCGAGGTCAGGAGTTCGAAACCAGCCTGAGCAAGAGTGATTCCTCGTCTCTACTAAAAATAGAAAGAAATTAGCTGGACAACTAAAAATATATAGAAAAAATTAGCCAGGCATTATGACGCATGCCTGTAGTCCCAGCTGCTTGGGAGGCTGAGGCAAAAGGATTGCTTGAGCCCAGGAGTTTGAGGTTGCTGCGAGCTGGGCTGATGCCATGGCATTCTAGCCCAGGCAACAGAGTGAGACTCTGTCTCAAAAAAAAAAAAAGAAAAACATTTTCTACTTGATTATAGTTATAAAAAGTATTTAGTTTGGATTTAGGTAGTTGGTTTTGTTCTCATATTCAATATCTTTACTCTGTTCATTAGGAAAATATGGCCAAATGGAGGTTTGATAAGATGGCAGTCTTCTATAGTTGCTTTTGACAAGTACAGTCTGGACATGTTAATCTTGTTTGTTTATTTTTACCTTCACTGATATCACCACACTAATAAGAAATATTCATTCAGTTGGCATTTTGATGTTTTGTAAAATGTATTACATATGAAAACTCCTTACTTTTACTTTAAAAATGTGTGTACTCCTGTAAAATTCTGAAAGGAGAAAAAAAAATAAAAAAGAAAATATAACTTTTGACTATAACATTTTTTACTGTAGTTTTAGTGACTATCTTTTTTAAATTATACCACAGATGACGTATTACACTGTATAGATCCTTTTAATTCAATGTATTTGGCTTCTTGAATTTGAATTCAAAATTTTAACATATTCCATGACCTAGCAATAGTGAATTATGTTAAAATTTTGAATTCAAATTCAAGAAGCCAAATACATTGAATTAAAAGGATCTATACAGTGTAATACATCATCTGTGGTATAATTTAAAAAACATAGTCACTAAAACTACAGTAAAAATGTTATAGTTAGTCAAAAGTTATGTTTTCTTTTTTCTTTTTTTTCTCCTTTCAGAATTTTACAGGAGTACACACGTTTTGGTTACATAATTTGTTTTTGTACAGTTTGAGTGAAAGTTTTAAGTGTTCCCTTCACCCAGTTACTACATTGTACCCAGTAGGTGTGAATTTACCCATCTCCTCCCCCTCACACCTACTTGATTTCCCTTGAGTTTTACTTCCATGTTTTCTTTTTTCTTACTTGAAGGCTAGTAAATTCTTCATGATTGATGTTATCATCTATTATCAACTATTATAGTGCTTATTTGGTGATTCTTCCTAGAAAATTGGGACATGATATCTTTTTAATCTTGCATAAGATAACTTTAGAGGTTGACAACATTTTAGTCCACTCACTTGACTTTTGACTATGTTGATTTTAATTTGGTCAGATTTTGCATTTATTTTGAGACATTTGTGGCAATGGATTTTATCCACAAATAAAGCTCAGCTTCTCTGAGCCAGAGAAGCTCTGTTTGCTCCCAAATCCTTTGAGTTTATGCTTTTGAACACAAAGGAGAACTAAGAGGAAATATCCCTCTGGATAGGTAGAGCAGGTCCATCCTCACACTAGATTGACAACTAAGAAGATCTGAAGTTGGTGAGTCACTAGTGTCATCTACATAAATGGTAGTACATTGTTATTGTATTAGGTTGGCACAAAAATAATTGCAGTTTCAGATGTGAATTTTTAATCATTATGGCTAGGCTCAAACACATTTTTATTATCAAAATAGAAACACAGTCAACACTTTTTGCCAAGAGAAATAAGTTTGTTTATTCCTGTAGCATAAAAATCCATGCTTCAGAGGCCGGGCACGGTGGCTCACGCCTGTAATCGTAGCACTCTGGGAGGCCGAGGTGGGCGGATCGCTCAAGGTCAGGAGTTCGAAACCAGCCTGAGCAAGAGCGAGACCCCATCTCTACTATAAATAGAAAGAAATTAATTGGCCAACTAAAAATATATAGAAAAAATGAGCTGGGCATGGCGGCGCATGCCTGTAGTCCCAGCTACTTGGGAGGCTGAGGCAAAAGGATTGCTTGAGCCCAGGAGTTTGAGGTTGCTGTGAGCTAGGCTGACGCCACGGCACTCACTTTAACCCGGCAGCAGAGTGAGACTCTGTCTCAAAAAAAAAAAAAAAAAAAAAAAAAAAATCCATGCTTCAGGATTCCATGAACTCTTGGAAAGCATTTTCTGCATCCTGCTGGTTGTGGAAGCATTTTCCCTGCAAGAAGTTGTCGAGATGTGAATGTGGTGGATGAGGCAAAACTTCGTAGCCCAGTTAGTTCAACTTTTGAAGTGTTGGTTGTGTGACGTACGGTTGGCATTGTGGAGAAGAATTGGGCCCTTTCCGTTGACCACTCACTGCTGGCTGTGGGGAGTTGCAGTTTTTGGTGCATCTTATCGATTTGCTGAGCAGAGTTCTCAGATGTAATGGTTTCACTAGGATTGAGAAAGCTGTAGTGGATCAGACTGGCAACAGACCACCAAACAGTGACCATGACCTTTTTTTGGTGCAAGTTTGGCTTTGGGAAGTGCTTTGGAACTTCTTCTTGGTCCAACCACTGAGCTGGCTGTTGCCAGTTGTCATATGAAATCCACTTTTCCTCACATGTCACAATCCAATCAAGAAATGGTTTTGTCTTTGTTGTGTACAAGAAGAGAAGATGACACTTCAAAATGACGATTTTTTTGATTTTCAGCCAGCTCATGAGGCACCCACTTATCGAGCTTTTTCTCCTTTCCAATTTGCTTCAAATGCTGAAGGACCGTAGTAGAACGGTCAACGTTGAGTTCTTTGGCAGCTTCTTGTGTAGTTGTAAGAGGATCAGCTTCGATTGGTCGTTATCATCTTCTGATGGTTGGCCACTATACTCCCCATCTTCAAGGATCTCATCTCCTTTGCAAAACTTCTTGAACCACCACTGCACTGTACGTTTTTTAGCAGTTCCTGGGCCAAATGGGTTGTTGATGTCTTGAGTTGTCTCCTCTGCTTTATGACCCATTTTGAACTTGAATAAGAAAATTGCTAGAATTTGCTTGTTGTCTAACATCATTTCCGTAGTCTATAAACTAAATGTAAAATAAACAGCAAGTAATGTCATTAGCAAAAAACATAAAGTGAGAAATGCACATTAAATGATGTATAACATAACCATGTTTAAGAATGTATTCCAGTATCAAAGGGCAAATTTCAACAATGCTAAAACTCCAATTACTTATGCACCAACCTGTAAGTTACCCTAAGGAGTAATTTACTGCATGATAGACTGGATCAGTGCTTCTCACATTTTTCTGTTGAGATATCCTTGGTGGTAAAAAATAGTGAACTTGTATTCTAAAATTCTGAATAGATAGATAGATAGAATGGATGGAATGGATAAATTGATAGAATAGTCAGCTGATTATCTAAAAATTTTTTTGTAATCTCAGTTTTTATCTAAAGAATTCACTTAGATTTTGTATTCTACTGCATAATGTATTTTAAAAAGTATAGTCTTAGAGGCTGTGTCAATCACGTGCCTTTGTATATTTCCGGGCACATCACAGCTCCTGGAGGTTCTCACCCTTATTGGATGGTGGTGGTACTGCTGTGAGCTAGGAGTACCTGTGCTGGGAAATTTACTAAGAATGACATAGTTCTCTCTTTTCCTCCCCTTTCTTCCCCCAAAATTTCTCACCCAGACACAATGATCCTATCTTTTTCCCCCTTTTCCTTTTTTTGTTGAGAGAATGTCAAAAAGAAGTCTTCAGAAGCTTTTTCTGACTCATAAAATTGCTATAGTTGCAATATTATTATGTAATAGGAATTTTTTTTCGCTAGGAAAAGACCTTTAGGTGTCTCAGTATTTAAGTGATTCTAAGGGGTAAAGTATTTTGAATATGTATTATTACCACTTGCCTTATTGAAACAGAATCTGTGTGGAAATAGCTCAAAGGTGATTCATTGATTCATTTCATTCATTGAGTGAAATTAATATCATTGTCTTTAAGCAAAATTTTTTCAGATGTATATGCTTAATTATATTTTTTAATGTAAAATTGATTTTAAGGTATTTTTGACGAACTCTGCAAATGTCTTTTTGTTGGAACCATGTGCTGAAGTTCCTGTGCTCTTGGAAGAACAAGTTGATGCTTGTAAAGCTATTTTGATTATTTTTAGACGCATGGTAATGGAGCTTACGATGAACAAAAAGACATGGTAAGTTCACAGCAATTAATATTTTAAAACAAATGTTTTTGTTTTTCAACATAATTAAAATGCTAAAACTTCCGTTTATTAATGGTTTTACAAAGTTCACAATAAAATTATAATCAGTCTTTTGTAACAGTTTCTGTGAATTATGACGAAGATAAGCACTGAATACCTTGATAGTTCATTTATTTTCATTATTGTTTTTAAAAATGTTCTTGAACTAAGGGTAAGTAGTCATTTTACTTAATAGTATATTTTTCCATTTTAAGCTGTCATCAAACAAAGTTTTGTGGAAAAGCAGTAACTGGTGTTTTATAATATTCTTCATAAGTCCAGGAGAGTTTCTTAATTGCCCTGAAATGCTGTAAGCTGATTTTTATGGCTTCAAACTTGATGTTTTAAATTCATTTTGAAAACATAATTATTTAAATGATAAATTATCAAAGTGATTAAATAGTCAAAACTATAGTGGTGTCATTAAAAATAGTTTTTTTCCTTTTTATCTTTGTTTTTGTTTGGCATTTTTGTGTTTATAATGTCTCTAACTGTAAACAATGCATTAGATTTTTTTCCTGGGCCCTTCTTTCATTTGAATGTGATCACATCACTCCATCTTATGAGGTATTTTCAGGGGTTCTCAGCAACAGACCAGAAAGCCTCAGTCACTTTCTACTCCTTCCTCTTCTCTTCATGTTATGAAAAGGCAGCCTTTCTGTTCTGCCTTTAAAATGCCTCTCAAGCCTTTGGGTGTTCTTCCCACTTGGCCACTGCCCTCATGCAAATAAACTGTCCTTGCTGCTCACTGGCTTTGGTCAGCATCCCCCTAAGTGATCTTCTGCCTTGGCTCTCAGTCCACAGAGGCCACTGCAGACCAGCGCTGGTGGCACCCTTCCCTACTGGAAATCCCGTGGAGTCCCTGTTCCCACACGTGTATTCTGGAAGTCCTCAAGTCAGCACAAAAGAGTCTGTCTGCAGTTAGAGGGAAACTGTAGAAATGAGGCAGGTCTGAGCTGGCAGGGACTGCAGGCTACCAAGTCCAGCCCTTTTTTCAAAGTTGAGGTAAGGGTGGGCCCAGAGGGATCCTGGTATGCAGGAAGCTCACAAATACAGAAGCCACAAGTATCAAAGTGATGATTTCAAGATGTAAATTCCAATGTCATCTTTCCCAGACTTTTAAACTTAGCACTATTTGCCCAGTTAAGCAATTGTTAAAACTGGAAATACTATAATAATGCACTATATGATTTAAATAAGATTAAATGCGACATCAGTAGTATTGAAAGTAGTGAGAAATGCTAGTATGCTTTTAAGTGAAATAATCTGTTCCTCGATACCATAGTTGTATCAACATCATTTTTAATGTTTTTTTCCTTTGAAAACTCTATAATTCTGTATACCATTGTATCAGTCATATTTTTATAATCTTTTTATTTTGGTGAAAATTCTAGGAAATAAAATTAAGCAATATCTACTTTGTTCTTTAATAATTCAGAGATTTCCAGGTAAAAGTATAAAAAAGAAAAATTATAGATATAGGTGAAAATATTCACCAAAAAGTACTCAGTAGAGCGTAGAAAGGAATGTGACTTGTTTCTCTAACAGATTTTCTTATTTAAGTACATATCTCTTACTTCCCTTCCTTCCTTTCCTCCCTCTCAAACCCCCTTTTCTCCTCTCTTCCTGCCTCCTTTCCTTCCATCCTGTAAATAACTATTGAGTTTCTAAATATGAGGAAATAGTATGACTAGGTAGACAAGGTCCCTGCCTTCATGAGGCTTACTCCTCATAAGACTGAGAAACATTAAAAAATACATAAAACAATTTGAGATAGTATTAAGTGAGTTGTGGGTATTGCTTAGCATGGAGGTCAGGGGAATTATTAATATTTTCATCAAATGTCAGGGAAGGCCTTTCTGAGCTGAGTGAAGGGAGGGAGGAGCCTTGGGGAGGTCTGATGGAAGTGTATTCCCAGGAGTGGAAATAGCAGGCACAAATGCCCTGATGGGAGGACAGGTAAAAACGGTGGTGTGTTCAAGGAAGGGCAAGATGATGGCCAATGGGCCAATGTGGATGTGAGAGGGAGAGTGGGAGGAGGCATGTGTGGGACAGGCAGGGCCAGGTTGCTCAGGGCCCTGCAAGCCGAAGGAAGGATACTGGCTATTTAGCCTCCCTGTGTGTGTGGAAGAGTATAACATAATATGATTTACATTCCCAAATGATCCTCTGGCTGCCATGCGGAGAATATACAGTAGAGTGGAGCACAGGCTGTGGCCATAGATGAGGGTGGCTGGGACCAGGGCTATTGCCAGGGAGCTATAAGGAGTGGTCCTGGAATGGGGAATAACTGATGTGTAAGTGAGTAGAAGTATCACCTCTGTGAGAAGGTGGAGATAAAACAAATAATAAAGAATATAGGAGAACCCTCATTCTTCTGTTGGATGCAAGAATAACACACATACCTGATTCCATGTGCTCCGACAAGTTGAGCAATTGTGCCTGGAGGAGGAGTGAGCAAGTCAGTGTTTCATGAAATAGAAAGGAACAAGCTGTAGTCAAAACTGGCAGCTTTGGCAGTTTGTGTGTCTTCTGCTAGGAAAGATTTTTCCAAACTGCAGACAGTTTTTTCACTCTCGTTTTCTTCTAGCAGACTCTGCATGGGAATTATATGGCTTTCCAAGCTTTCACAGGTTCAGAAATTGAATTAACTCTGTGTCTTTGTCAGTGATTGATTTGGTCAGGTTTATACCTTTTGATAGCAGTTCCCATGACCAAGGTTTTCTTGAAACTTATGATGTCTGTTCTCATCATGTTCTCACAATGGGCCTGTAACTGCTTGTGTGCAAGGGATTGTTTTTCATTGTCTTAAGCATTGTGTAACATGACCAGACAATGGTGATACTGGGTGTTGTTCTCCTCTCCCTCATGACAGGGGTCTGGGTACCCTGAATGTGGTACGCTACAGTCTGTCGTCCCTTCCGCCATATTGTGCCGTTTTTTTCTCCCAGTCCTCTTCAAAGTCACTGTCCTGCTCCATGCAGACTTGCCTAGATCTTACTTGACTTGAAAGCCCTTCCTCTCTGTGCTAAGAATTGATAGGCTGGGTATAGAAAAAAAGTGAACATGTGGAATAGAGTGCAGTGAGAATGTGTGCTAACAAATGACTCTGGGGACCACAATCAAATGGGGTCATCTACAGAGAGGGCTGGAAATCCACAGAGGTCATACTGTGAGAAGTTTAATGAGATTCAGCATCATGTATTGTTAAGAGAAAATGCTGTTCTGATACGTAGAGATACAAGAAAAATACAAAAGAATTATGACTTAGATATCTCATTATCTGACCTGGACTATAGTACTTTGTCCCATTCTCAGTTTTATTAATAAAGAGTAGTAAAGCCAAGAATTAAAGTTGTAGAGATGAACGAATGGTTAAGATGAAACCTCAAAGGAACTGGAGTGATTTCCCTCAGAGAACAGATAGACCTCCCTTATATACAAAAGATGATCTAGTCTCTGTTCCCATGGAATCCAGGGAAAGACAAAGTGAGCACATACTCTGATATGAGGAATATAACTTAGGTGTAAAAAAGAAAAATGTCCTTTGGCTATTCTAAAGGTTTATTGTCACAATTAACAGTGTTATGTTGTCTCTAAAGTATGTTATGCTCTTCAAAGACCTTTTACATAAAACTACCTTCTGTGGGAGAGTATAAAAATGCTGGCACACTGAGACTGAGCTGCCGTGATGGCAGTTGTTTGTCTCAGTTGTGCCCTGTAGTGCAGAGTCAGGATCTTCCAGACGTAAACACCTTGCCTGTAAGTGTCCACTAATGCAAGCCCCTCCTGCCTGCAGGAGTACTGTGGAGTACGGCTGTACTATGATGCTGACTGCTTATATCCCCAGAATTAAGAGTGGGAAGCCAATTTTATTTTCTATCACAAAGATAGGGAGACCTTACAGGTTAAGTAAAATAGATAGGAAAACTAGAGTGCTGTGTGTAAGGTCAAATAGGCATAGGTATTTGCTGAGTACCTTTAAGGTGCTGGCATAGTTGGAGAAAATAATTTTGCCTCCTTTCTTGCTAGGGAGAAAATCAGGCAGGCTGGGATGATATCCGTTTTATCCTGCCTATTGGTGTGGACATGGGAGGCATATTTTTAGAACTGTTGTAACATAGGGGAGTTTGTTTTGATAAAATGTGGTATTCATTATGTAATTGGCATTCAGACTTTTAATACTTTCAAGTAATGCATGATTGTCAAATGTTGCTGAACTCTTAAGAGAATTTCTCATACCTATAAATTAAAATGCTTTGAAGATGTGATTATTAACATGAGCTTTCATTTTGGGTGGCCCAGGGAACAGATGTTGCAAATACTACTCAGGATAACAGAAGCTGTCATGCAGAAGCCAAAGGATAAACAAATAAAGGACTTGTTTGCCCAGAGATTGGCAGGGTTGCTATTTAGGGTAAGTCTTTTTTATTAAAACACTGCAAATCAAATTTTATAGCAAATTAATTTTAATCATTGGGAATTTTAAGAGTAACATTAAACTAACTTTAAATTTCTAGAAATTGAATAGGAAATTTTCCTTCTTAGCTTTGTCCTGAAGGCTGTGATCTATTTTTTACAATTAGTGCTGGGCTTTTAGGGTTTCCTACCTCTCTGCCATCCATCCTCTTTTGATTTGCTTGAGAGTGGTAGGACCTAGGAAGATGACAAAAGCTCATGGCATTGGTGGAAGGCCAGGTAGATTTGGAGAGGTGAAGGATGAATGGAAGCATAGGAATGGGATAAAAAACCAAGAGCCATTGGTATGTTAGGTGATTGTATTTGAAGCCACAGGATGGGATGAGATTGCCTAAGGAGAAAATACATGCCACAGAGAGAAGAGGGCCATCTCCGCAGTTGATGAAGGAAAGGGAACCAGCCAGAGATGCTCAGAAAGGGTAGCCAGTGAGCTAGGAGGAAAACCAGGGGAGTGTGTGTCCTGGATGCTGGGGAAAAGTGTTGGATAAGAGGACAGCAGCCAGTTGACCATTGGCTTTGACAAGGTGTAGGTGGTTGATAATGTTCTAGAGGGATGAGGCCCATTTGGTGTAGATGACGGAGAAAATGAGAGCTGGGCAGTGGATGTAGCAAGCGTAGTGAATGCTTCACAGCGGGTCTTGATGTGGAAGGGAGGGGGGAAGGGGCAGCTAACTGGAGCAGATAGGGTATGTGGAGAGCGAGGTTTGAGGTGGGTGATACTAGGTATGTTTGTTTAGCAGTGGTGTGGTCCAGTGAGGGAGGACAGGATGATCTGGGGGAGAGAGGATAACTGCAGAAGTGAGGTCCCCGATATGTGGAGAGCTAGAATGGCCTTTGGTGCGAGCATAGAGCCAAGGAGATGCCTGTGCTTCTTGCATCTCATGTGGTGAGCAGGGTCAAGAACATAAGCAGGCTGATACCTGTCGAATTGCTTGGGGAAGTGGGAGTGTCAAAGGGTCCTAAGGGTGGCAGTCTGCTATAACATTGCTAATATTTAAGAGATACATAAAAGTTATGAAGTATTTCTGAAAGAGAACAATGTGAAATAGCTCTGGAAAGATGTGCCAGTCTACACAAATAAAGGTGTTTGTACCATGAATGGGCCTGACTTTGGATAATTGGATAGGAGACAGCATGATGGGTCTTGCATTGGAAGTGACAGTTGCAGGCATGAGAAACTCTCTTCCTCCTCAGCTGACCTGCAGGTGGTTGGAGGATATATATTAAGAGTGTATCTAGAATACAAGTAGCACAGGTAGGTGTAGGTGATAAAAAGAGAAATTATTTCATTTACACTAAATATTCCCACTGTAAAATAAGATAACTCAAATATTCATATTAATTTTGAGTAATTTGATATGATTGAATGCTCTTGGCTTGGTAAAAAATGTATGGAAGGCATAGAAATAATTGGCTGCCTGAGTATCATAACCACATTTACTCTGATTGCCTTGCCTAGTATATTAGATATGTGAAGTGGCCCTGTACATTCTTTTGCACATGTCTAACTTTGCTTTGCTGTTGCCTGGAGGGTGGCACTGACCACTGCTTGCTGCCTGCTTGGACATACAGACACTGTGCTTATGTGTCTCTCTTAGGGAAGTGTCTCATTGTTGGCATCCTCCCAAACTCCCAGTCCTGGGGCTGAGCTGCCAAGTGGACGTGAACTGAAGCCAGTCTCAGGCTGGCTGGTGCTTGGGCCTCATTCCCATCGATTGCCTGGCCATGCATCTGTTGTGTGTGTTGAAATTAGAAAGACAGCTTGTCACAGAATGAAACAATCTATTCTGTACTTGTGTTTTTGTTTAGTTTTTGGAAAAAAAAAATTCTCCCCATGAATGGAGAAATCTTGTCAAATCTTTCTTGAAGATTAGTTTTGAACTGTGGTTATTAATGATTTTGATGTCACTGTTATTCTTTTGACAATGATTATAGAGATCAAGAAGGATGCTTCAATTAAGAACTAACCATAAAATAGTGGAGAGAGGATGAGTGCTTTGGAGTTAGACACATTCTGGGTTCTGATTCCAGCACTGCCACACCCTGGCTGTGTGGCCTTGAATGCATGACTTCACTTTTCTGAGTCTTCCCTAGTCTGTCATATCAGGAGAGGACTTCTTCCTACCCTGCAGAGTTGTCATAGGAATCAGAGTGGATTTATTGGGATTTATGATCATCTGTTGACCTCACAAGTCCTTATGTGAGTACAGGAGGGGAGCAGAGGGTAAAGATCTGGATGGATCAGGTGGGCTATCAAGTAGGCATCATCTTGGTCTCATACACAATTAAAATATACCATCTAATTAATATTCATTTGGTCATGTAGACCATCTAAAATGGCCAGATACTTGATACTTTAAAAAAATTTGAACAAAGAGACTGTCAAAAGTACAGGAAATTTTAAGTTGCCATTATCCTTTTTATCTTTTTCTAGATTTTCCTATAGTGTTTATTTTTTCCTCTGTCTGTGGATAATCTGGGTCAGCAAATTTTCTTCAAATGATGGTTGAGTTTGACTTAGTTGTAAATATTTACCAAATAAGGGTGATTGCCCTAAGTAATATTTTAATTTGTGATCACTGCTACATATAACCTTATGCTTGATGCTCTGAAGGTATATCAGGAAACTATGGTCCTGTTTTTATAATATGAGCCCTTTAAAATTGTGTAGTCCCCTTAATGTGGTGGTGAGTAGATGGGGTAGGAAGTGGTTGGTTAACAAATGTTCATAAGAAAAGGAGTGATTTATGAATTAAGATTTTTTTGTATATAGCTTGAGTGCCAGGATATATCTGATAAAATGTTGGATTTCAGTGCTGAAGGAACCTTAGAGATGCTCTTGTGTAGCTCTTTTATTTTTAGTGAGAAATGTGACTCCAGAAAGGCCAATGACTTGCCCTAGTCAAAAACCAAGTTAGTGTAGAACCACTGGTGCTTTCTCTTTCCCTCTTCCTTTCAGAAAAGGGTAATTGATTGAAAGGACACCCTGCCTTCATGTCCAAAGATGTCACCCTTCATCCCCTCAGCTATAGTTTACAATTTTGCTCTGTGTACAAGTGTTGTCAGTTTTGAATTATGATGATTCAATATTGTCACATATAGGTCTGTGCACATGTTTGTGGTGTTTGCTAAGATGAATTTTATAAGTTACAAGAAGTCATTCTGTCCTTGTTTTATAGTTAGTCAATAAAGGGAAGCCGTTATAAGATTCCCAGTATAGGGCATCTTTTTACACCAAGACATCTGGCTTTGTCCACGAAGCTAGCACTATATCCAAATGAGACTGAGTCCTAGTCATTACCAGTCTCTGCTTTCTCTCCTTACTCTGCTAAGATTATATTTATTGATCTAATATTTATTAATTTATTGTATATGTCTACTTTATGGTAATGACCTCAAGCTCATTTTGAAAATAGGAGTGTAAAAATGAATAGACAGAAGATGGTATTTTAGTCATAATAAAAATATTTAATAAGGTATTAATAATAAAGTTATTTTTTCATTCCCATCGTTTTTAATTTTCTCAACATCCATTCGTGTTAGTATAAGTTTTTTAAATATGAATGGTTAAAACCTTTTTTTGATATACTGAACTATTTTAATTCTACTTTAACATTTTTACCTTTTAAAAAGTGAGGTAGGCATGAGTTAAAACAGAGAGAGCAGGTATTATTGCAGAGGAGCCACTTTAAATATGGTTTTCCGTGTGGTCAGAATAGGCCTGCTTAATTATGGGCTGAATTCTATTTTTCAAAGTTTCCCTCTGTCTATGTTAAAGAAAAATTTTTTTCTTTTTAAAATCTATATATAATTTGGGGAAAAAATAAAAAGCTAATTCACCCATACATAGTACAACTCCTCACGACAGTGGGAGCCTATTTGCATCCTGGTTGGGCAAAGGTATTTGCCCCTTAACAAGTGCATCTGTCCTGGACAACAGACCAAGGGATTTACGCAGACTTTGTATATAAGGATTCCCTTTCATAAAATTACGAAGGTATTTGGGGCTTATCTGAGATGAACTTGGCTGTGTAGAGTCACTTCTTTTAGGGGAGATATATTTTGATTTGAATTTTAAAGGATGTGGAATATTTTGGCAGAAATAAGGAGTGGGGTAATTTCAATGTAAGGAAATACCCAGTATATAAGTGTAATTGTAGGATTGTCTATGTGACCAGTTGTGCTAAAGACTATAAGACTAATGGAGGGACACAGAGAAGTGAATAGACTGTTAAGGAAAGGAGTGATGGGTGTCCTGATGCAGGAAATGCAGGGAACTGCAGGAACTGAAGGATGCTTCCTGGAGGCTGGGAGGCAGGGGCTGGGTAGTCAGGGGCACCTTCTTGGTAGAAGTGATGTTCAAATTGTGACCTGAAGAATGAATAGGAGGCACAGAGGCTAAGGAGAGAAGAAAGTCTGTGTATAAAGGCCAGGAGCAGGAGAGAGCAGATGGAGGAACTGGGAGAGTCTCAGTGGAAGAAATTGAATTCTTTTTACTATTATGCTGTATTATACTATCTAGTAAGCAGGTAGATAGACAAGGACACCAATAAAAAGAGATCTAGGCTAGATGTGGAGATTCAGAAGTCACCAACATATGGAGGATAAGAATGGGGACCAAAACCCAGGCAGAAGGTGGAGCGTCGTTAGGAGGAAGAAAGCCAGAGTGTGTGTTGCCTGGGAGCGGGGGAGGCGGAGATGGAGTGAGTGTGGAACACTCTTTCAAGAAGCCTTTGCTGTGAAAGGGAGGGAGAAGGGCTGTAGCTAGAGCAACGAATTGGGGTTCACGGCAAATTTTTTGTTTTTTTAAGATGAAGAATTGGAGGATATTTAAATGCTGATGGGGAGGAACTGGGGAAATAGGATAGGTTGAAGACAAAGGAGAGGTGGGGTTAACAGAGGCACAGCGACTCTGAGGAAGGGTTCCAGAGCAGAAGCAGGGACCAGGAACCCCTCTTGGCTTGTAGCCCACAGGTGGAGGAGAAGCTGGGTGAATGCAGGCAAGAGCATGGCTCTGCGGGCAGAGGCCAAGGGGAGTCTCATTTAATGGGTTCTGTTTCCTCTGAAGTCTACAGTGAGTCTATGTACTAAAATAATCAGGGAGGAGTTGGTGGGTTGGAAGTTTTCGTATAGAGGATGAAGTTTGAAGTAGCCACTATGGAGGATGAGGAAAAAAGCTGTCTCAAGAAGCAGAATAGTAGTTTTACAGAGGGCTTTGCCTTCTCCCTAATTATAGCCAGGGCCAGCCACAGACACTGGAATAATATTGAATTGATAACTTTATTCATAATAATAACTAATTTCATAGTAGCTCAAATCCTGATTACAGTTGGTCAAATGAATGTTGAGAAATTAAAAGAAAAGCAGTATCCAAAAGTACTTTTTTATTTTAAAATTTACTGTATTAATAGTAATTTAAAATATTTTATTAAAAATTATACTTCTTCCGAGTGAATATGATTGGATTTTCTTATTGGTTCGTTGGTTTCAGACACTCATCGTGGCTTGGATCCAAGCAAACCTCTACGTGTACATTTCTCGAGAGCTCTGGGATGATTTTCTTGGTGTGCTGTCCTCCCTCACGGAGTGGGAAGAACTCATCAATCAGTGGGCCAGCATCATGGACTCCTTGACGGCAGTGCTCGCAAGGACTGTTTATGGTGTTGAGATGACAAACCTACCTCTGGATAAATTAAGTGAACAAAAAGAAAAGAAGCAACGAGGCAAAGGTATTTCCACTTTTCCAGGGTAACACCAGCTGTCTGAAACTGGGGAGGAATGTGTATTTATACATCTGTGCAATTAATGCATGAAATTTTATAATGAACTGAACCAATTACACAGACAGTGTCTTTTTAATGAGTGGCATTAGATTGTGTCTCATATCACTCCATTCCCTTAATGAAGATGATGAATTTATAAAGAGGAAAATGAAAGGGAAGAAGTAGGAGTAGTAGTAGTAGTAGTAGTAGTGGTGGTGGTGGTGGTGGTGGTGTAGTAAGTAGTGATAGCTAATAATAATTATTATAATAATGGCTGGTGCTTTGTACATATTGACTCCCTTTACTCTCATGATAACCTAATCCAGCAGATACTATTATTATTCCCATATCACTGACAAAGAAACTGAAGAACACAGACTTTACAGTGATTGACTCATTCAAGGTCACATAGATAAGAAGTGATAAAGCCAGACAAGTTCAACTCAAGATGCCACACTATTATATGTATTCTGTTGCCTCCTTAGGAAAGATATAGAGAAATTCTGAATGCTTCAGATTGAAGCTATTTTGGCTTTGTTGTGTTTCTGGGTAAAAATTGTTTTGAGACCAAGAGTCTCAAATGAAAATGATGTTTTCAAGGTAGACAACACTAGTTGTGGTTTCTATTGGGAATGACAATTTGGCATCCATTGTCTTCCTTACTGTTCTTAAGGACTGTGATAGTGGTCCTTGGATTAATTCATTTGCATTCCAGCTTATTCTGTAAAGATTTGAGACAGTTTACAGAAACACATATAATACAGTAGATCAAATGCGAAAGGAAATGGGGCAAAATGAGTGCGGGAGCCACAGGAATGGTTAAAATGCTGAAATGCATGCCATAGAGCCTCATGTGCTAGTTGGGGAGACTGGAAAGTCAAACGTTGGATTTGATTTTGATCTTCGCAGATTTACATCAAACAGAGAATCAGAGTACATAAGATTAAGAAAATCCACTTAGGTGATACGTATTAGGTTATTAAGTGGGAAATGTCCGATTTCCGTAAGTAGTAAACTTCATGGTTGCTATCTCTGACATTTCACTTTGACTCTTCTTGTTTTATTTTTATTGTGAAGGTACATCCTTATTCTTTCAAATGCATTGTTTGGCTTGTGATTATCTTTCAAATTTTTTTGAGCAATTTTGTGAAACCATGGATAAGTCGAAAATTCATGTTATTTTTGAATATGAGTTCTGTCGTGGAACTAATGCAGCACAAACAGATTGAAATATCAACAGAGTGTTTGGGAAGGATATGTCTAATGAATGCACAGTATGTCGATAGTTTGAGAAGTTCTGTTCTGGTGATTTTAATCTTGAAAATGAGCCATGTGGGCAACCTGAGACCAAGGTGGATAATGATGAGGTGAAAGCTGTAGCGGAAGCGAATCCATCTCAACGGATGCGGGAATTAGCAGCAAGGACCATTTGAAACAAATGGCAAGATAAAGAAGCTGGATAGATGGGTACTGCATGAACTAAACAAGTATCAGAAGAGAAATCATCTCAAAGCTTGCCTTTCTTTGCTGTCACAACATAAAGGCAAACCATTTCTATACCACATTGTTATGTGTGATGAAAAGTGGATTCTTCTTGACAATTGCAAGCATTCAGCACAATGGTTGGATAAAGATGAAGTGCCAACACACAGTCCAAAACCAAATATTCATCAAAAAAAAAAACTAATGGTGTCTATTTGGTGGTCCAGCGCTGGTATTATCCACTGCAGCTTCGAGAAACCTGGTCAGTTGATTACAGTGGATGTCCTACTGCAACCACTTGGATGAAATGATGAGGATGCTTATGATTAAGCAGCTGAGATTGATCAATAGAGACAGGCCCATCGTCTTGCAAGACAGCGCTTGACCATATGTTGCATAAACAACACTGCTCCAACTATAGAGGCTGGGCTTGGAAACGCTCTGTCATCCACTGTATTCACCAGACCTTGCACCAACTGACTACCACTTCTTCCAGGCTTTGGACCACTTCTTGCAAGGAAAAATATTCAATTCCCAACAAGCTGTGGAAGATGCCTTTCACGATTTCATCGCCACTCACTCTCCAGTCTTCTTCA